>PVJX010029831.1:0-22547 GCA_004027295.1 Dolichotis patagonum | reverse complement strand
TCATTTTTCTTTATTTCCTTGGCTTGATTGGTGTTCCAAATCATCCTCTGGGTGTGTTGCAAATCTCCTACTGCACCCTCAGCTACTGGAGCAGTGTCAACTCCTCTGCAGGTACTTGGCTTCCTAAATTGAGAGGTGGAAGCAGGGTGTGGAGAACTGGGGCCATAGAAACCCCCAGGGCACAATCCCCTGTCCTAGGGGTGTGGATGTGAACTAAACCACTGGCAGCACTGGTCTCAAGCCATCCCCAGGCCAGCCGAATTGAGCCCAGAGTCCTCGTGCCAGGTTTCTGCCTCCTAGACTGAAACAAGACCACTAAGCATGGTTGACTGAGGCGCTGCAATCTTCTGTACCCAGTCCAACATCCCAGTACCTCCCCAGAAACTCAAAAGCAAGAACGTGGGTCTCCAACTTTCCCCACATCCCTGGAACCTACCTGGGGCAAACTCCACCCCTCTGTGGATTCTTGGCTTTCTTAATTGAGATGCACAAGCTGGGTATGGGGAACTGGGGCCAACAGAGCCCCAAGGCACAATCCCCTGTCCTAGGTGTGTGAATATGAACTCAGCAACTGGTAGTGTTCATCTCAAGCGGTCCCCAGGCCAGCCCAATTAAGCCCAGAGTCCTCATGCAAGGTTCCTGCCTTCTGGACTGAAACCAGGCCACTGAACATGGTTGACTGAGGCCCTGCAATTTGCTGGATCCAGTCCAGGGTCCCAGTAGCTCCTCAGAAACTCAAAACAACAAGATCATTCTTGATATTGGCTTATACATCTCACAAGGAGTTCTTATTTGGGAAACACAGGTTGCAGGGATTTTCTTCACTCTGGTACTGCATGACCATGTATGCATTTACTGCTTTTCACAAGGATATTATAAGAATTTAAACATGCACATCTCATTTATTTACAGAATCTCAAAAACCAAAGTGTTCAGCTTTCTTGCATTCTCTGACAGGAATTTGTTCTATATTTAATTTAGCTTTCAGAGTTTCCATGCCACAATGCAAGAAGTATATTTCTTTCCTTATACTCCTATAAAGGCACTATAAAACTTCTGAACATAGACAGGAATTATTAAGGACATCAACTTACACTTCTGCCATGGAGTTCTGATTAGGCAAATATCCGTCATGTTGCAGAGTTGCACTGGAGTTGCATGTGCAAACTGCCTTTCCACAGGACATACTGAGAAAGTAAACACACACATCTCTCTGTTTATGGAACACATTCCTAAGTGTTCACATATGTTGGATTCTCTGACCCACACTTACACTAAGTTGATGAAGTTGTGGAAGATTCCATGCAGAAATGGTACAAGTACATATTTCTTTCCATTCATTCATATGGGGCATTGTGAAACAACACATATAGACATATAGTCATTTTCAAGCTTCTGTACATAGACCATGATCATTTGGGACATTGATTAACACTTCTATGTTGGAGTTCTCATTACATAAAAACACAATAATTTGCAAGGTGTTTCTTCCCACTAGGGCTGAATGGTCATCTGTGCAAACTGACTTTCACCAGCACATTATGAGAAATTAAATGAGCACATCTCAGTTGTTTACATAAGCACACACTCCAAAGTGTTCAGACATGTTGGGTCCTCTGACCTGAACTTATTGTAAATTTGACAAAACAGTGGAATCTTCTATGTTGAAATGGTATAATTATATATTTCTTTCCATTCAATTCCATGGTGCAATATGAAGCAACACATATAGTCATTTCAAAGATTCTGTAAATAAAGCAGGATCATTCAGGACATTGAGGTACGTTTCTCCCATGGTGTTCTTATTAGGCCAACATTTGTTTGAATTTAACCATCTGTGTTAGTTTACAAGAGTAGATTTAACTCCTATTAACAGTTAAACAGAAAGGGGAGATTTGGAATACTAATAAAGGCCACAGAAATAAAGTGAAGGAATTTGCCTTTAACTCTTTAGAAAATGGGAATGTGGGGAGGTCCCTGAAAATATATGTTAAATGACAAAGTAGGATGTGAGTAAGTGAGAGTCTTTGGATATTCCTTTTATAAAACTGTTTGTCTCAAAATAGACTGTGATTCAATGAAATGCCAGTGTGAAAGGTATTAACCATAGTTGATAAGAGAGAAAACTCTGTATTGAAAATTGGCATGTAAATAATTTGTACTGTTTATTATTTATATACAATTAATTTTATAATATATGAAAATGTATGGCTTCTAGTAATTGTGATGGGAAAGTCAGATAATTAAGTACTTTGCAACTAGGATTCATTAATTATAACAATCTAGGTGTTTCAGTATCATTTTATTGAAGTTTCAGATAAGGCAACAAACTCAGAGATGAATGTTTATAATAATAGTAACATGAAATACTTGTAATAATTATTATAGCAACTTTGCAAAATTAATAGATATTGTAAAAATTATATTATGGCACTATAGTTTGCAATCAAAAATATGATCTAAATGTTTTCTGACATGTTAAAAGTTAATTCTAACTACAAATACAAAGTTATTATCAACATATTATGCTTAATTTTACATATGAAGAAAGAAAAGATAGAGAAATTAAATAACTTGTCTGTTACCAAGCAGCTAATGAAAGTCGTAGCCAACATTATGTTAGAATGTATGTAGCTTATGTTAGGATATATGTGTTAATTTTTTCTTCAAAATTCTGAGCATAGATTCTACACTATTTTGTTATAAAGAATAATATTAATAGTTATGACTATTAAAATTTCAATTACTACCTCACTAGAAAAAAATTAAATGGAGCAATTTGATAAGCACATACATACACATACACATGCATGAAACGCTTTTTGAATATTCAAGTATTAAGAAAAATATAATATTGCATTTATTTAAATAATTTTATCTTTGTCTCTCCTCCAATTCCAGCTTTTTCTTCTTCAATATCGCTATAAATTTTGGGCTCCCCAATTCTTTGGAAAATTGTTTGAAATAATTACAATATTAGTAAAATATTTTAGAGTTAGAATCAATAACAATTGTGGTTTTTTTCTACTTGAAAGTTTTCTTACCCAGCACACATTTCTTAGAGCACCTTACAGACTTGTTTCTTCATTTTAAAAGTGAGAATAGTGACAAACACATTACCAGTTTGTACAAGAATTGAGAGAAGGGGCATATATGAAAACATCCACCACAGTACTGTGGAGTCACTCTTTTATGTATCTTTAGGTGCAAGTATATTCCTATGGTACAAGGAGAACAGGTGGTAGAGGAAAAATAGAGAAATATTCAACCATGTAATAAACTCTGAATAATAATTTTCAATATTACTCTGAAAGATGCTATAGAAACTTTTTATTATGCACAGCAGTTGATCTCAGGAAGGACTTTTCATTTCTGTACTTGGACTAAGAAGCTAGTGATTTCTACATTTTTAATAGTATTAATATGCATAAGAAGTATATTTAGAATACATCTAATCCTTATGCTGAATCTTATTATAGACATGCTTCATAGTAAAAGCATGGTGTTTAGCATCAAGAGGACTGAGTCTTGAATACCAACTAATCTTAAAAGCTTCAAATTTTTCTATTGCTAAATGAGGTAAATGATGTTTACTCTGCTGCAGATTGGGCTAAGGCACTATCTGTATGCTTGAAGTGTTGAAATCTAATGATTATGACATATTAAAAAATAACAATTTCTTATTAGCATCAACATTATCAAAAAGCTTACCTTAATTGTATTAGGTGTTCGGTGACCCTAATGGCTTTCAGAACCATTCAGAAACAATCCCAACACAAACCGACTTCCTCTAAGAATCAGTTTCACCATGAAGAATGAGTCTCAGCTGGTAAAGGATCTCCTCACCAAGTTGAATACCAAACTAACAGTGGAGAAAGTGTGTGTGTGTGTGTGTGTGTGTGTGTGTGTGTGTGTGTGTGTGTGTTTGAATTTGTTTTACTTGAGATACTACTAAAATAATGCTGTCTGAAAAGAGAATGTTCTTACAATTGTAAATTTTTCCCACAAAGTTCAAGCCTCAAATATTTCTCAAAAAAACCCTGAGACCTGTATTAGATTGAATTTATTTGAAAAAATGATGAATAATCAACTCCAACACTGAGCTCTGGTCCCACTGTTCAAGAGGTAGAAAGTGGTGGAGGCAGATGTAAATGGGTCACCATCCCCTTGCTTGATCTTGGATATACGAAGGACCACCAGCACATTTTCAGTTGCAACACCTGGGTATTAAAGACATTGCTATCAAGGTTCAGAAATCTTGTAACATTACTGCTTTCTCTCCCAGGAATTAATTTTTGCTTTTGAAAAAAATTGAGTTGTCTTAAACATAGGTGCTCTGGAGAGATGCTTTGAAAATATCCTACTCTTGAGTGGAGAGTTACACTCGCTGTACTTGGAAACTAAGACTTTCTCGGAGTCTCTTTTGTGAAAGCCGATGCTGTGCTAATCAAATGTTGGCTGAGATAAATCTATTGGTTGACTCATGAGGCAGTTTGTGTATTGACTGGTATTTGAAAGAAAATTTATCTCATTATTATTAAAGTTTCCAGGAAACACACTATTGTGTGTTAAAGATGCAAAAACATAAGATCATGTAATTTATAGTATTTGTGTTATTTAGTTTATAACTATGCTTTTATTTTGAAATATTTTTCAACAAAGATTGTGTATATCCAAAGTGTACAATGTGATGATGTGACAAGTGCTCACCTTGTGTAATGTTTTTTTTTACAAGTTAACACACAGGTCACCACTCATGATGTACTATAGATTACTGGGACTTGTTGATCTTATAAGTAAAAGGCTGTATTTCTTGATTAACATATTCATCCCCCAATAATCACCATTTTACTTTCTCTTTCAATGAGTTTAACTCTTTCAGAGTCCACATATCAGTGAGAACATGGATCATACCTCCTGTGTCCTGCTGGTTTAACTTAGGATAGTTTCTTCCAGGTCTTCTGACATCATCACATACTACAAAATCCCAGGCAGATGACCAGAGTGGTACAGACCTATAATTCTCACTTTCTGGGAAGCTGAGAAAGGAGGATCCAAGTTTCAGTGAAGTGTGGATAACTTAGTGATTTAACAAGACCTTGTTTTAAAATTAAAAACAAAATTTGGGGATGTAACTCACTGTGAAGGTCCTGATTTCAACAACACACACACACACACACACACACACACACATGCACAAACTCTCTGAATTCTTATATGATGATGAAGCTAATGAAACCCAGCCTGAAGTGTGTACAATTTCCTTTTACTTCTCAGAGCTTACATCCTTTGTAATATTTTATTTTCATCAGTATATATCTACAGCACATAATGATTACATTTATCATGGGTTACACATATGCAATATGTCATAATTCTTTTGTTGTCTCCTTCCACTCTCTTACATTCCACAGCCCTCCATTAGTCTCTGTCATAATTGCAAAATATCTTGAAAAGGCAACAGACAGGCAGAAATTGGACTTTCCTGAAGAGGAAAAGAGTGACCATGGAGTAGATTTCCTTTTTTTTTTTGCAACCATACATTCTTCACACAATATAGGTTCTATACATCAATTAAATGACTCATTTAAAAAATAAGCATGTTTCACTGATATTACATAAAATGTCCTTGTGATTTTTAACTCACTTGAATTAGTGCTGGGCTCCAGATACATTTGAACAAAATTTCATTGAAAGAACTTTCCTGCTATAAAGTGTCCTGATGGCAGTTTTCATCTGAGCATTTCTTAAAGTATAGATTAAGGGATTTAACATGGGAGTTATCATGGTGTAGAACACAGCAACTGCCTTATCAATGGGTAAAGTAGCTACCAGTCTCATGTACACAAAGATGCAGGGGACAAAGTATAAGACAACCACTGTGATGTGAGAGGCACAAGTGGAGAGAGCTTTGCTCCTTCCCTCCAAACTGTGGGTCCTTAGGGAGCACAGGATGATGATGTAAGAGACCAACAGAAGAAGAAAGTTTAACAGACAGATGAAGCCACTATTTGCAGCAACGAACAGTCCTAGTGTGTGGGTATCAGTGCAGGCCAGACTAAGCAAGGGGTTCAGATCACACATAAAGTGATCTATTACATTTGGGCCACAGAATGGCAATCGGAAGATGAAGAGGATCTGTATGGTGCCGTGAAGAAAGCCTCCCACCCATGACACGACCACTAGCAGGCTGCATATTCTCCAGTTCATGATGGTTGTGTAGTGTAAGGGCTTGCAGATGGCCACATAGCGGTCATAGGCCATCACAGTTAGCAGGATGACCTCAGCACCTCCAAAGAAGTGTTCCCCAAAAACCTGGGTCATGCATCCATTGAACAGAATGGTTTTCTTTTCATGGAGTGAATCTTCAATCAGTTTAGGAGTACTGACAGAGGAGTAGCATGTATCAGTGAAGGAAAGATAGGCCAAGAAATAGTACATGGGGGACCGTAACAGTGGGCTGGCAATGATGGTGACCACAATGAGCACATTTCCCACCATGGATATGATGTAGATGGTTAAAAACACAGCAAATACTATTTTCTGCATCTTCAGATTATCTGTAAGCCCCACTAGAACAAACTCGGTCACATTGTTCCTATTCTCCATTTTTTTCATATGATGGCTAATTTATCTGAAAAAATTAAGGTAATCAAGAATGAATTGATTAAAATTCTCTACTTTATTTTTTAATTTTTTTTATTTTTAAAATGCAAACCAAAAAATGTAGAAATAATACAGAATTTCAAAAAAGCAGTAAAAATAAACACTAGTTAATATATTATACATTGTTATTTTAAAAGTAGTTGCTCAAGTTACAAAATCAAAGCATAAAAAATGAAAAATCAATGACAGCACAAAGCAGCCTAAGATTAAGTTTATTTCATAAGTGAAATAAATCAGGCTTACATTTGTAAATATCATATTGTCTCTCTAGTGTAAAACATAAATAATAATATTAAAAAGCTGAAAGTGTAATAAAATCTAAATGTACAATAGCTATGGTAATAATGAAAGGGAAAGAAAGTAATCAAAAGAGAAAAACAAGTTGCATGTATACACATATAACTGTATGTATGTTTAAGTGTGCAAGATAGACAGTCATACTACTAATTCTCTGTTAGTTCATCCATTTTAATAAGTAATGAATAATTGTATTTGATCAGGTTAGCAATTTTTTTTCTTTTTTCCTTTTTTTTCCTGTTTTTGAGGTAGAGTATTGCTAATGTTTCAGTTTGCTCTTGGAGTCACTATGTCCCAGGTCAGCCTTAACCCATGGTGAAATTTGTGTTTCACCTTCCTAAATTCTGGGATTACAGGACTGAACACCACAAACTTTGGATGCTTACTTTGAGATGTAAGGACGCATGTGCATTTCTGAAGATCACCCAAAGTGTCTTCCAGGCAAATGCTCTGTTAAGAGTGCACATGCAAGGAGATGTTGTAAACACACAGGAGTCATGAGTGCATGCAAAAAATCTGTGATCATTGATATTAGTAGATTGTGTTCTCATACCTCCAAGTCTAAAACGTTAGACTGATGTTGATGTAGAGGCCATGAATGACAAAATTTTTCTGTCTCTTTAAAAATGCAGCACCTTTAAGAGGTGAAATATGATATGAATGGAATACGAAGGAGCAAAAATTTTAGATATTATCCTAGCAAAGGTCTTTATGTGCCTGAGTGAGGAATTTTGAAGTTTACTCAGCACAAAACAGAAACTTCAGTTAAGCCATTTGGAGAAGTTGACATCAGTAAGAGGGCAGTGCTAATGGGACTATACAAGATAGAAGGCTATTAAAGAAGAACTTATAACACTTATTGTTAAACCTAATTACAAGTACTAATAATATATATTTTTATATACCAAGTATTGTACTCATGTTACAGCACCCAGTTATCTGTATGCAAGATCCCATTCAACACTTATGATGACATTTGTGATTACTATCATTTAATATATTTTTCAAATGAACCAAAACTCAGAGATTAAGTGTTCACAGACTTAATAACCAACACAATGTTATATGACACTACTAAGCACTCACTGCATTTTTCTCAGAGACATTTCTTAACCCACAAATCATTGGAACACTAAGAGACAGTTGTTACTATGATTTCATACTGATTAGAAAATAGAAGGTCAGAAGTTCGCAATTCTGTAGAATTCAAGCAGTTAATCAAGGGTGGAGCCAATATTAACTGTCAGATTCTCTTATTTTTTTTCAATTTCAAACATTTACCCCATTTCCTATGGTATGGAACATTTTCATCAGTGTGTACAGATACACATAATGGCATCTTGGAAAATCCAAATTTTAAGAAAAATTGTGGATTGTGTTCAGTGAAGAGCCTCCTGTCTTTGTCCCTCTCACAGCCACATTTATCCTTTTTCTAAAATCATTCAGAAAATCAGGCTCCCAGATTCTTCTCCAAAATACTGTAAAATAAGTCACTGAAGTAATAAATCTGTTGGTTTTAGGACCTCAAAAGTAGATTAAGATCCTTGGCTTTCTACTTAAAATTTATTTTATCTTGGCATATTACATATTTGCTTACTCACTTATGATGTGAAAATAAAAATGTACATCTTACAAATCATTATGAATATTGAGAGAATTATTTACAAAAACATTCACCACAGGAATATAAACACATACAGAGCTGCTTTTATTTTTATGAATCTATCCCTGAGATGAATTGCAGTAGAGTGATAATAGATAAAAATTTAATCATCCAATACAATCAAAAAATCATCTTTGATATCACTCCCAAAGAAGCCACAGAAACTCCTGTTATCCACTCTAGCTGATCTCTGGGAAGTTTCTTTATGTTTGTATGTGAACTATAAAACCGTATAATTTGTGCAGTTTAATATCCCTATTTTATTCTTTTGTGTATGTGAAATGCATTTCAATTTGTTTTTAAGATTTGACTTGATAATCAAGAACAAATCTAACTGCAAATTAAATGTACTTAATTTCGGATAGTTGTATTCTACCAATTGTTTAATTATATGAGCCTCAAACTAACTGCCAAGTCATGTGAGTTATACTTATCAGTTATATTTTATAGAACTAGGACAAAGATACAAAGTTTCTAGTATTATATTTCAATTGATGGAAAACAATTATTAACATATAAGGAAAGTAAGAGTCTTTTGCAAACATCAGTACTACTGGAAAGCTTACCGTAGTATGCTTGGGTGGTTTCAGTGATGTTTTAAAGTCTTCACATATCATCTCATATTCACATTGACTTCCTCTTGGACTAAGTAATATTAAATATGGCAGATATGTTGCAATTAAGAAGATATCATTTATATAGTTAGATATCAAATCAACAGTTTTTAAAGACTGAAATATAAATCTTCTCTTTTATTCTAAAGACCCAAAACAGACTCAGATGAGGGATGCAGTTTGAATATTCTTACTTGAAATATAGTAGAGAAATGATATTCTGTGAAAAGTTATGGTTTGCTGAAGGTCAAAAGGAAGAAGTAATGAATGAAATAAATTTACAAGACTCATTCTACTCATGATGAATCTTGATTCTGGAGATGTGAACAAAAGTTATTTGCCTTATACTGAGTAGATATTTAAAGAGGTTTCTAACAAACTTCAGGAAATATTCTTACGGCTGCTGATATCTCTCCCAGGAATTAATCACCTTGATGGAAAAGTTTCATTTTGGAGGCAGATATTTTGAAGAGACATATTTGGAAAAATATTTTTGAATTGGGAATTGTATTCCCTACTCTCAGAACATAAGCACATGAGTTCCCCTTCTTCCTATGACACTGACATGTTATAAAATTGAATATCATGTAACTACAAAGGTGGCATAAATCCAGTATGGGAACCTCTGTTTATGCATACAGCAGAAGAAGTTTCTGTTTTTTTCATCAACATTAAAAATCTTCGGGAAGTCCCCTACAGATTGTTTGAGAGCTAGGGCAGTTAGTACATAAAATAAATGCCATCTGTTGTAAATTACTTAACTCCAAAGTCTATTTTTTGTCCACCACCACCTTGTTTATTGGAATATAGTTGACAAATGAAATTTGTCTATATGTAAGATATACTACTCAGTGCTTGTCATGTATGTTCAGTGTAAAATCATCATCACAAGCAAGTTTGTTAACATGTCTATCACTTTACATACTTAACATTGTTATATTTTGGTAGTGAAAAGCTTAGATTTACCTTCACAAATTTCTTTCCAAAAGAAACATAGCATCTTGCAGTGATACATACATACCCATGTTTATAGCAGCACAACTCATGCTAGCTAAATCTTTTTTTTTTGGTACTGGGGATTGAACTCACGACCTTGCGCTTACCAGACAAGCACTTAAGCCACTGAGCTAAATCCCCAGCCCATGATAGATAAATCTTAAAGATAGCATCTATCTATCTATCTATATGAATAAAGAAAATGTGGTGCATACATATGTAGTTCAGCAGTACTTAGCCATAACAAAGAATAAATGTGAGTCATTTGCAGGAAAATGGATGAATCTGGAGACCATTAAGTGACATGAATGAGACACAAAAGTTTAAATATTTCACAGTTTATGTTTTATGAGAAGCTCCAAAAATAAATAATTTAAATAGCAAAATAAAAGATGGGAAGAGACAGGGAGGTAGACTTTGTAGAGATAGAAATGGGAAAGAGGATGAAGCAAAATGACCAAAATTGTAAACATATATGCACCAATTCCACCCAATGAATGCAATTGTGTATTGAAGATGTACATTAATAATATGAATGTTAAAAAATAAAAAATAGGAATAAATGTAACAGACAGTTATGGTTGATGCACTGTGTCAAATTGAAAATCTTAGAAGTTTAACTGAGAGACCCAGCAGGGAGCCAATATTTTTACTTTGAAAATATCCTCATTGTGTGCAAAGGGGGACAAGGAGATTTTGTAAGTGCTACACCTGACCTGGAAGGGGAGGTGTCCAGTGTACAGTATTTAGTAGGAAAAGAAGTTTGTCTTTTTCCCTTTTGTTCTGATTGCTTTTGCTCTGGCTATTGCCCTGAAGTGTTGCCTCAGTGCCATGCCACCCCACCCTGGAGCCCGCTGATTATGGACTGAAACTTCAAAAAACTTTAAGAAATAAACCTTTCTTTCCCTAATTTTGGGTGTCAGGTATTTTGTCTCAGCAATAAGAAAAAAGTAACCAAGATACAGACTATGCAACGTGAGCATGTACCTTGACATTCATACTTTCAAATCCAGGCTTAGAGTAAAGATATGATAATAAAGACAGTGTGCTTTTGGTATAAGGATACAGTTACATATCTTTGGAAAACAATAGGGAATTTTGAAATACATCAGAACATAGAGGATTGATTTTCACAAAAATCTGTGAAAGTAATCATGGGGACAGGAAAAGAAGTGTTGGTATCAGTTAATATTCATATAAATGTCAATGAACCTGAGCTTTTAAATCATAGCACTCAAAAATTAATTTGAAATCAATCATAGTCTTAATGATAAAAAGGACAAATTAATCATCTCTAAGAAAGCTGAAGATTAAATTACAGACTTAGTCTTAATAAAGATTTGATACTTAGCTTCAGATAAGACTTTAAATACAAATAGCCAAACACAAATGTTTAGAATAAAACATATTGAATCTTTTGTGGTATGAGGTTGATTAAAAAATAGCTTTTATCATAAAAGTAAACATCTGCAGTTAACAGTTGTTGATGATAAGAACTTTAAAATGAACATAAAGATAAGCAATAAACTAGGTAATATTTGCAAGAATATTTTTATTTAGAATACATAACAAATTAAATTAAAAAGATTATGGGGAAATGGACAGAGGAGGTTGTGTCAAGTTTTCAGGGAAAGGCAAGTAGTGATTGTCATGGTTTAGATATGAAATATCCCCTAAAGTCTCACACGCTGAAGTGTGGCCCAAATGTGTCAGTATTTAGAAATGGATCTTCTGAAAGATGACTGGCTCCCAAGGGCACTAACCTCACTTATGCTTTAAAACACTGTTGAATTCATGGCTGATGGGGCTGTCAGGAAATGGCATGTAAGTGGAATGGGAGATGACTAATGGAACATCTTTGAAGGGTGTGTCTTGTCTCCAGCTGCCACCACCACTTTATCCTGGATGCAATGAGGGTAGGAGCTTGATCTGCCAAACTCTTCTGCCATGAGTTTTCTGCCTTGTCACAGACTTAAAGGCAGTGGAGGCTCTCAACCACTGACTGAGACTTCTAAAACCATGAGCTCAAAAATAATTCTTCTTTGCAATTGTTTCTCTCAGATACTTTGTCACAGAAAAAAGCCTTCTAGCACAAAGGTGAATAAACACATATATAGTGACAATCATTTATTAGTAATTAGATAAATATACATTAAACCTGCAGGTGACCCCATTATGGAAATTTGAAAATGGCTTTTATTATCACAATAATCCTCGGGAGTATTTATCCTTCCAGTAACAGTTTAACAAATCCCAGATACATAAAATTTATTAATACTATATAATTAGCAGGGGTTAGACTCAGGATTCCAAACTATGTCTTTCTCTTTTAAGCCCATTTCTGTTTCTTTGCTTTGTAGTGCATTCTAAACTTCATTATTTCTTTTATTCCCTCTCATTTTGTGTCTCTTTTTTTCTTCCCCTCTCTCAGCACATATTTTATGAATATCTACATTTTGGTCAGCACTAGGGACACATAAATAAATAACACTATAATTGCAGTAAGCTCACATTTTGCCTTCAAAGCTGTACAGTGATGAACACAGAGATGAGCCTGAGGCTGTGCTATGAGTGTTGACATGGCCGTTTCTTACAGCGCAGTGACAGGATGGCACAGCACCATTTAGAGTGATGAGGAACATGGGAAAATAGCAGGCAGACAGAGCAGGAAGGAGGATGGTGCATGAAAGGATCCCTGTATGTTCCTGAGAGTGATTTCCAATTAGCAGAAAAATTTGAATATTTCTCTGGTGAGTGTGTCCACCTGCCATCAAGTAAAAGACACCTGTGTGTGTGTGTGTGTGTGTGTGTGTGTTTGGTCAGATCATGGATTGACTCATGAAATTTGGTAATCGTCTTCTTTTTAACTTTAGAAATTTGAAAATATACTAAAAAGTTATAAAGAACAAAAAAGAACTCTCAAACTGTCAATTTTAGAATACAAAAATATAAGAGTTATGCCAGAAATCATGACATACAACTGTAATCCCAGCACTTGGAAGGTTGAGGCAGATGGATTGGAAGTTTGAGATCATGTGGAGCTAGCAAGTCAGTTGGAGGCCAGCATTGGATACACAGTGAGATCTTGTCTCAAAAAAATTAGTATGATTTTCTGCTTGTCTTGTCTTCTTATTAAACTAGGAAAATAAAGCATCCAAAGATATATTTATTAATTAAGTGAAAATTTGCAGAATAGACATGGATTTTGTTTTACAATCATCTGTCCCATAAACTAAATTCACAGTGCAGATGAATAACATGACTGAGTTCATCCTTTGGAGCTTGACTCAAAATATGGAGATTTTGAAATTTCATTTGTTGTATCTTTAATTGTTTACCTGGTCATCCTTGTGGGTAACTCACTCATCCTGATGACCACTGGCACCAGCAGGGCCCTAGGGTTCCCCATGTACTCTTTTGTCTTCTATTTACCCCTTATAGATATTTTCAGTTCTTCATCCATGATTGCTAAGATGCTGTATGGGTTTCTCTTGCTAATAAAAATCATCTCCTTTAGTGGATGCATGACTCAGGTCTTTTCTGAGCATCTTTTTGGTGCTCCTGAGATCATCCTGCACAGAGTGAGGTCCGATGACCACTATGGGGCCATCTGTAGACCTCTGCACTGTGTGATCATCATGAGCTGACAGGTGTGTGGCCTCCTTTTGGGAGTGGATTCGACTGGAGGCTTTGTCCATGCAACCATTCAGATCCTTTATACAGTGTGGCTGCCCTTCTGTGGCACCAATGTGAAAGATCACTTTATGTACAACTCAAATGTCTTGTTGAAACACATTGGCATGGACACCCACATTCTTGGTCTGTTTGTTGCTGCCAAAAGTAGGTTCATCTGCCTATCGGACTTCCTCCTCTTGTTGGTCTCTTATGTGATCATCCTGTACACTCTGAAGTCACACATCTTGGAGAGAAGGCACAAAGCCCTCTCCACCTGTGTCTCTCACAACACCGTTGTCATATTATTCTTTGTGACCTGCATATCTGTGTACTTAAGCTCAGTGCCCACTTTCTCTATTGATAAAGCTGTGGCTGTATTTTATACCATGATAACACCAGTGTGAAACCCTTTAATCTACATTCTCAGAAATGCAGAGGTGAAAAATGCTATGAAAAAACTCTGGATCAAAAGTTGACTTCAGTGGAGAGAAAATCAGAAAACACAAATACTGTCCTGTGAATATTGAAGTGAAAAACTTATAATACCTAAGTTTTCAAGACAAGTAAAAAGTACACATCAAATATATTGTTGGCATTAGATAGATCTATAAAGAAAGGCTTTAGCACATAGTTGTTTAGCAGTATAAAAATCCCAGTGAAACATAGAGATTGAACATATGGCTACCAAACATTGGTGTATTGCCAGAATTAGGTACATTCTCAAGATTTAGCTTTACAAACTTAATGCAGCAGGACATTTTTCCCTAGGCATATTTGCATTTTAAGTAAATTACTCAGATATTTCTCAGCAGATGATTTCTGTTTAAATTTGGGGCAATAGTTGTATACATTATGCTTGTGTTCTCAGTTTATTAATACATCACTCTACTCATATTTTCCTTTGAAGATCTGTCACAGTAGATAATCTGAGAACTGCAAAAGCTCAGTTTTTCATGTCATGAAATGCATGTTCACTATATTTGCAATTACTCAATAAAAATGAAACATTCAGAGAAAACAGAAATTCACCCCACTTCTCTGTTACTTCTGTAATAGATAATACTCCAATTTGATGTTAAATGAATGTTTGTGGGTAGTGACTTTCAATCTGCTTGCTTATTTCTATTCTGTACTTCTCTGATCTTCTTTGACATTCTTCCTCCATCCCTGAGGTTGCTACTTTATGACTATGATTTTTCTCTTGACAAATCAGCTTAAAGGTGAATACATAAGGTAACCAAAGGTGAATAGACATGAAATATAGTGAGGCATTACTTCAGAGGAGATAGCACAGAGATACACTCAAAACTCTGGATTCATATTTCTTTGGTTTATACTAATGGGGGAAAGTTACTATCTCATTAATTCTGTGACATTTTTGTATAATAATAGGAATAACAGTATGTGTTTCACAAATGTTTGAGGTGATTAAAATGAGTTAAATGCTTATTAAAACTGTCAGATACATAATAATCCCTAAAGATGTGATTTTAATGACAAATAATCAGTTGGTGATCCCCCAATTTTTTAACTATATTTTTTCTTGAACTTGCTGGTTGCTAATTATTTCTTTTCAAAGACCTCTGTGGACCTCTCCATGGTCACTCTATCATTAGGGGAAAAAACACATATTTTTGTATGACTAAAGCTATGTCACATAACTCTTTCACTGAAATTTAGCAAAGGGAATGATTTATGCTTACAGTCATTCTTCATCACCTGGAAATCCCATTAGAGTTTTGGATGAGGTGGAAAGTTTCAGCTAATAAGTTCAATAGAGCTATTATTCCATTACACAAGTTTACAAAACATACTATGCATTTCACAATATGCCAGAATCTGAGTCCCCATGTACAATGAAAATATACATTGCAGAAGGCTAATTCATTGAGAAGGATAGGTAATGTATGTAACATATACAGAATTTTGCTGCATGATAAATGGCTATGTAATGAATATCACAGTCTTTACATCCTATCTCTATTATTCTCCATTGTCTCATTTCTTTTTTGACTTTTTAAAAGAACCATAGTTTATATCCACAATTCAACTACATGTAGATTTTAGGAGATGATGAATAAACTTCTGAATTCTGAGAATAAATCATCCCAAACAAATGTGGAATGGATAAACTGAATGGTGCACATTTAACTAGCAAATCTGAGTATCGCCCAGGTAAAATTCAGGTTAAAGAAAACCTCAAAATATAACAGAGATCCAATGTTTCATATTCCACATGTGAGTGAGATCATGCAATATTTGTATTTCTGTGATCTCCAGGTCTATTTATATTGTACTAAGTGACAGGATCTGATTCTTATTTATGCTTGTGTTGTATTCCACTGTTTGCATATACAATTTCTTTACCCATTCCACTCCATTGATGAGCTCCTAGGTTGGTTCTATATTTTACTTTTTTTGAACTTTTCAGTCATAGTGAACATGAGTATGTGGTTATTTTAATTTCTTTGAATATGAATATGTGAACATTAGTATGTGGTTATTTTAATTGCTTTGGATATGTGACTGTTAATATTATTATGTCAACTTCCTACATTCAGAAATACCTAGCATATTAGTAGATCGTGCTTTTTGGAGTGCGTGAGTGAGTACTGACAGTGAGGCCTTGATAGTACCTACTGTACCTTGATTATTGCTCTTTGGTATTGTTCTCCTATTCTGCTCTCAGCCACCATGAATTAAGCAGTTTGGCTCCACCGAAGCCTTCTGGAATGATGCTTCTCTCTTAGAGCCAGGAATCATGGCTAGAATTCCTATAAAACATGTGCTAACTTGCTTCAACAGATAATTCTCAAGAATTTAAAATGACCAGTAAATACATGAAAAAATATGCTCAACATCACCATTCACAGGGAAATGATGATCAGAAAAAAATCTGAGATTACATTTTTCTGCAGTCAGAAGACTATCATCAAAATATTAAACCCAGAAATGCTGGTGAGGATGGGGAAAAATGGAACTTTGTACATTGTTGATGGGAATGTAAATTAATATAGCTATTATGGATATCGGTAGAGGTTCCTGTACTGATAATTTGAAAAAATAGAACTACCGTAAATTTCTAAAAATTTTATTGATGGCTGTTGCACTGTGGAATTATCTGGATTTGATTTTTGTCTCTTTCTCCAACTGGAAAATTCTGTTCAAGTGGAGTCATTGGCTAGTTTTTTCATGACTGCATTTACAGAACTTACAACTGACTTAGCACAGAGTAAATACTGAAAAAACATGCACTAAATAAATGGTCACCTTAACTCTAAGTGCATATTAAAGAGGTACTCTTACTAAATGGAATTTTTCTGAAATTGATGAGTCACCATTCATGGTAATAAATTCAAGTGGAGATATGTAGTATAACAACCAGATACCAAATAGTCTGTAGACGGTTTAAGCAGAAAGGCTTTATGAGATTCAGTTATGTGGAAAATAACTGTGGAAGAGTTAAGTTACAGAATTTCTGACAAAAACTTTCAAAAGACCTTCTGTTAGGACAGGGAGGCCCGAAGGTGCAGCCAGGGCTGAGGGTCTGACCAGCCGTAAATCTCAAAGGCCCATCTGCTTCTCGGACCTTAAGCATGCTTGGACCCTGCAACACAAGCAGAAGCCAGCTTCAAACAACTAATGTCCAACTCACAGGCCTGCAAAGGTGTTGCTGTTTGGCAGAATCCATGTCCCACTTGTATGCCCCAGTGGCTTTTATGTTAGTAGATGGATCCATATGCTAGAAACAAATGGCATGTTCAAAGCACACTTGAGAAGTTTTGAGCAACCACATACTCCTGAACTTCACTGCAGCTAGAGGTGGCATCTCCAAATGGATTTTGTTTATCCAAGCAGGAATCATTTCGTTATTTCAACATAAATTGTGGAAGCCATATTTCTGATAGTCACACAGGAGGAAAAGCAAATATAAAGGGCAACAAGAAAGCTGGAGAGGAGGAAAAGTATTGAACCCAAAGACAGTTATTCAAATAGTTATTTAACTTTTATGAAGTGTCTGCTGCCCTCTTAATTGTGGTTAGTTCTGAAGTAGAAACATAAAACATTAGAAGTGATCATATCCTTTTGGACTAACCTACTATATCACATAATTTGATAATTGCTCTTTAGTACCTATTGTGACTTAAAATCTTCAATAGTGGAAGGTTTCCTAAATTAAAAATAGTTTACTTTGTAGACTCTTTTAAAATAGTATTTCTGTGTTTAATTTATAAACATTAGGTAAAAATATTTTTTAGTATACACAGTGAAGTGATTACTACAGTTAAGCAATTTAATGTATTCATTATCTATAAAATACGTTTTTTCTTGGCTTTTGGAAGAGGTCTGGAAATGTACTCTTAGAAAATTTATAGTAAACCATACAGTATTTATAACCATAGATTCTATGTGGCACTTTAGGTGCCTCTGTGTATTTTCTTGCATAATGGCAAATTTGTACTATGTGACCTGTCTCTCTCCATCTCCTGCACTGTTACATTCTGTTTCCCTGTGATTTGTTTTAGTAACAGGGTAACTTCATTCAAGCCTTCTGTTTACCCATATGCTTGTAGATAGCAGTGTCCTTCACTATCATGTCACCTCCAATATGAGGTCTTCCTGCATGCAGCAGTGCTCCCCACAGGAACAACTCCTCATCCACTTGACTATTGCTTCAGCATCACCATTAAAAGACTTCTGTAGTTACCTTAGGCACAGAGTATCTCACTGCTGCTTTCTGCCCAAGACCCTATCTTACTAAAAGTTATTGAACAATGGATAATTTTTTGTTGCTTTCCCTTTTATTCTGTGATTCTATAAAGTCAGAGCCGGTAAGACTCTATTCTGATGTTCCTGTTACTTAACTAGAGCATTTCCAGATAAAAGCACAGAACTTGAAACAAAATACATGTTTTCATTACTCACCTTTCTGTCAATGGTACAAAATATGATTTTCTGTTTTAGCCACCTTTTCTGGTTTAGCCCTGGGACGAAATACCTGACACCTACAATGTATAGAAAGAGAGAGTTATTTTGGCCCTGCACTTTCAGTCCCTGGTTGTCTGGCTCCAAGGCTCAGAATTCATGGCAGAAGGGTGCAGCAGAGGAAAGCTGCCCACCTCATGGCAGCTGGAAGCAGAGACTGAAATAAAGGACCCAAACACATCAACGAGAGAGCTTCTCTAACTCTTAGGTTCTATCAATACAATTAAGTTGAAAATCATAATTAACCACAATGCTGTTGAATTTAAAAAATGAATAAGTACATAAAGAGCTGTGTACTACACTTAAATAAATCTTTTAAACATATATTAAACCACACATTAAGATGCAAAAATCCTTGATTATGAGGTAGCAAGAAAAATAATTTTCTGGCAAAATTGGGTAATAAGTGATGCATTTATAATTATTGGGGCCATATGACTGGGCAATTTTCCTTTTTACTGCCAAATGTACTCATAGTTTCTCAAAAGATTTTTTCCTTGTTACATTTTCCTGATCCTTGTTGTGTGATAAATCTAATTCACATGATTACATACTGATATTCTTTTTAAAATTTATAGAAAACCTCAGTATATTTAATTAAGCAGGAATTAGTCTCAGATATGTTCCAGTTGTAGGATTATCATGACTAATTTAATCGTAGTGTATAAATTCTTCAATAAAATTTGTCCCAAGAAATTAGAAGATGATATCCTCTTAGTAAATAATACTTTAGATGAGACTTATGAGGCTGGGAAAATAGTTCAAAACATCACAAGTATGCCTTTTCAAAATCTCAAGGACAACTTTTAGTTAAATCAAAATAAGAAAGGAGATAAACTAAATTTCTGTATGCTAGCTATTCTTTATTGAAGTTATTAGAAAAGAACTTAGAAAATTTACCTCATTAGAAAGCCTAGTTTCTGTCTTATTCTGTCAAAATATAATTTGTTTGCATTTTGATAAATTATTCTAACATAGAAATTTCATTTTTTTTCTGTTTGCATCATGGAATACCTTTGAAATAGATGTATAGTCAAAGTAATCATTTTCTTTAGTTTTTGTAAGACTGTAGAAAATAAACAGATGCTGTGGATAATTTCAAATATATCAAGGGATGATACAGCCTTTTCCCTCTGTGTGCAAATCAGATGGAGGATGGATTTCCAGATTGTTTTGAGCAAAATAAAGCAGCATTCTTCCACAATTGCAAGTAGGCTTTCATACTCAGTAGCAGATCCTGGGCTTTGTTTTTTGTGAATTCTTCATTAAAATTGCATCAAAATAGTTTTTCAGAGTTAACAATATTGAGAAAACTAGCAGGAAAAACGTTTATGATAACTTTCATGCATATATTATTTAAAATTTTAATAATACCTCTGCAACATTGTTATGTTCTCAAGAGTTGTACCTTCAGTGGAAAAGCAGAAGATGCCTGGTCCAAAGGAAATTACTCAGTTAACACTGACATTTCTGTACTCTGACTCCAGACGTGTGATGCAGAGTGTGAGCCAGTATGAGCTGTACTATAATCACTTGCTGGTTCAGTAATGAAATAAATGAGTGAGGATGCCATGCATCTTTGTGTAGTGTTTGACAGCATTTTAGAGGTTGGGATATCTGCTTATTGTATCTAAGACTCTATAAAAGGAAATGGAACTATGGAGATCAAAATGCTTTTTAGATATTTGAAGAGTGGCAAAATGCTTCACTATGTGAATATGTAGAATTGGAAAAGATGAATTTGGGCAGAATTGCCTGGATTCGAGTGATGTAAATTCTTGTAGACCAAGTATAAAGAACAAATTTTGTTGAACATTGAATTAACCTTCCTGTAAGAAGCAAGGGACTCAAATGATTGTATAAGATTAAAAAGGGTCATTTCTGCTGCTTAAGAAAAAGTTTGTTGGAAGCAAAAATGTAAATAGCTCTGGTAGGAAGCACCTGTTTCAGACCAGGGATATAATGGTGTAGTGAGACTAATCGGATTATACATTATTAAGAGTGAGGCAACAAGACTGATTCAATGTGTGAATAAGAAACAGGAAGAGAATAAAAAGGGAGGTACAGTGTCAGAATCTGGCCTGGACAATAATATGGAAGGAAGAATAATTTCACTAAACAGAATAAATCTAAGAAGCAATAGACTTATTGCAACAAGCCAAAATTTTACTTTTGAAAATACTAAGATAATATTTAATTGGAGAAATTGATAAAATAGTTGCACATACAAAATGGAGAATTAGTGCGACGATATTGGTGAAGACACACAATTCGGAGTGCTTTAAGCATTTATGAGTTAGAAAAAAGAGGTAAATCAAAATGACAAAATAAACAAACATTTCAGTGACTTGGGAGGAATTTTGAGACTGTGGTAACAGTTTACATCTTGTGTCACATGAAATAACTATGGTTTTACTGTATTTCTACTTTTCATCTCAGATTTATGTATGAAAATATTAACTTTCAATGCTTCAGGAAGTGTCTTTATTTGAAGTGAGGGTTTCTGCAGAGACCTTCTGCTTACCAAGGTGGTCCCGATCCAGTATGACCAGTATGACTGGTGCTTTTGTTAGAAGAGAAAATTTAGACACAGGGATCTGCCACTAATCTGTTCATCTATAACTCAAGTAGAGAGGCCTGGCACAGCGCCTTCCTACATAGTCCTCTGAAGGAAGCTGCACTGTTGGTACCTTGAATTTTAAATTTATTATACATTATATTTCTGTTGTTTAAATCACCCAGTTTGTGCTGCATTGTTACACCAGCTCTAACACAGGAATATAGTTTTTGTTACTGGGAAAAGGGGAGCTGCTGCAATAAGTATTAAATATGTAAAAGCAGTTCAGAGGTTCAGTAACCCATAAGTGCATGAAAGTTTTAGGGTTGCCTGGTCAAAAGAACTTAAACTGTCTCAAAGAAAGACTTTCTTGAAATGAATATGGGTATTGACAGGCAATTGAGCTTAGAGATCAGGAAAGCAAGAAGAAAGCTGTAGAGAAGATGACTATTGCCTTAGAGAATACTCATATTCTCAGAAACAGATGTTGCTAAAATATGAATGTTAACTTCTTTGTTGCTGTGGTCTTAAATGGAAATGTAGAACACGTTACTGGAAAATAGAAGACTGTTTTGGGGAAAAATGAACAACTAACCTCATGTATTTTGGTCTATGGTTTTACATTTATATTATATTCTAGGACTACTGAAAAAATACTTATGCAATTATTTTAAACATATCTTCTGTATGACATCTCTGTGACTTTATATGTGGTGCATGTTTGCATGGAATTCCCCTTCTGTTCTCTGTACTTCTGTAACTTCTCCTTTTTTTTTTTTTAAGTACCAGGGATCAAACTCATGACCTCACGTTTGCCAGGCAGCCGCTTAAGCCACTGAGCTAAATCCTCAGCTCATTTCTCCTTTAAAGTCATTTAAAGCATCACTTCCTCTGAGAAGCCTTCCTAGTTCACTATGAATTTAGAAATTCTGGAACTTTGAATCCATATTGCTTGTGCTCTCTCTCTCTCTGTCTGTCTCTGTCTCTTTCTCTGTCTCTCTCTCTCTCTCTCTCTATATATATATATATATATATATATATATGTACACATATACATAAATAATAAATATTTATTTTGTGGTTCTATTTTATA
>PVJX010029830.1:0-22591 GCA_004027295.1 Dolichotis patagonum | reverse complement strand
GTGGTGAGAATAATTTAAATTCTAAATCTTGTTACCCCATTAACAGTATCCTCTGCCTCCCTTTTTTAGACAATTCCTCCCCTTTCACTCCCATGGGGTGCACTGCTTGTTTTGGGTCCCACTGCCTCCCTATATAGAGCAGCTCAATGGACCCTATCTCCTGATCTACTCTGCCTGTGTTTCTCTCTGTTAGTATTTCCAGGCCCTCTATACTAGCAGAAATGAGTCAGAGAAGATTGGCTATAATCTCGAGTGTCCATTTATTGTAAACGTTTGTTGCGTTGTGCTTGGCATGCTGAATTTAATCACTTTATAGTCTCTGAATCCGCCAGAGACTCTTGTTTGCATAAAAATGATTATTATCTCTTACAAATAAGAAAATGAGGCATAGAGAGGAGATCTAGAACATGCTTGCCCAGGGGCACAGAATTTGTAAGTGACAGATCCAGTATTCAAGCTAGTCCTTATCCTCAGACTCACTGATCTGAGTGCTTTTTCACCATGTTTTGTGCAGCTCCCACTTAGAGTAAAAAAGAAATCTTTGTGGGCTTCAGTTTTAACATAAAGCATTTTTCTGCTAATGTTAATGAAATATATACAAACAAAAATCTAGATAGCAATTTTTCTCATTGAATTTAAATTTAATAAAACTATAAAATCAAAACAAACTTAGAAGTTAAAAGCAAATTCATAATATCAACCACAATCAAAGTAATGATTTTAATTTAACATGGTAGACTTTTCACTCATGAAAATAATCCCCTTTCTCAATGTAACTGCTGTGGTATAAAAGTTTGTTACATCTCCTCAGTAGTCCATAATCCTTTTCATATCATGGCACAGGTAAAAAATTATATTCATAGGGCACTGGATGTAAAGTGTTAGGTGGTTCCTGACTGCAGGCCACAAACAAGGGGCTGCTAAATGAGTCTGACTCCCAGGCTGAATAAAATGTGCAGTATCTTCTTTACCTCTAGCCCGTTTGAGTTGTACAGTCTCACTGTTGCAGTCTTTTTCTCTTGAGCCAACTGACTTCCCCATTTCTTTTCTCTATTCTTTGTGTAGCATATCCTGGCATTATTTGGCTCTTGTATATTTGTGTACTAAGCCTCATTTTGTGTCCTTCCCTCCCTTTCCATTACTTTACCTTGCCACAATTAACAAGGCTTTCACTGCCAATGGATTGGTTTTTTTAAATTAACATAAAATTTAATTATACAAACTGGGTGTGGTGGCACACTCCTGTAATCCCCACACTTGGGAGGCTAAAGCAGGAGAATCATTGCAAGTTTGAGACCAGCCTGGGCTACAAAGTGAGCCCAAGGCCAGCTTGAACTGCATAGTGAGACCGTGTCTCAAAAAGACAAAAAAAAAACAAAAAACCAAAAACCTTAGCAAACATATTACAGAATACTTGTAGTTCCCAAGTATTAGACCTATACACTTCAATTGAAAACCACTATACTACCATATATAGGTCTTTTCACAGTAAATTCAGCATTTTAGTATTTTCTTTGTGATTTTGTAATGTTGAGACAGATAAATTTGCTAAAAGACTAGTCAGTATCTCTTGAGGTAAAAATTGTAAAGCGCTGTGAGATGAGATTGGGTTTATATCGGGTTGATATAAGGTACTACAATAAAATATCACAATAGGTTCAGTTTTCTCTATTGCAGCTGCATTCTTTCTGTTGCACACAAGCACAACATATTCCTTTAGAACCACATACATGTTCCTGTTAGCTTGGATGCCACTCCAGAGACCTACATTTCATTGTGCATTTATTTGTATATGTACTTAACCAACATGTTTTGCTGCATACACTTAAGGCATTAGAAAGTAAACCACTTTTGTGTTAACAATTTAGTCATAGAGATTTAAGTGATCAGTTATTTTTGATGGAATAGTTTTCACCAATGCATGAAACATTTGAAAGGCCTTTTTTAAATCGTGAATTTTGCATTTATTTTAAACAATTGGTTAAGTAAAATATACACTTTGTTTATGGATATATAACAAAGATCTTTTTTTCCTTTCTGTACACCAACTACCAAAACTTTTAAGTATTCGGGGTAGCTTTCTTTTCCCTGTCAAACAACTTTAATAATACTTGATTCTCCTGGAAACAAGGCGTACATATGTTGATTTTTTTTTTTAACAGAATCTACATAATGTAAAATTTGCCAGAATCTTCTTGGTCATGAAGTCATGTCATATGCAAATCGCATAAGCCATATAAAGACCTATGAATAATAAGCATTTGTTTTCGCTCCCTCTTCTTTTCCCTACTCCCTTCTCTTTCTGTTTTCTGTGATGCTAGGAGTTGAACCCTGGCCTTGCATATGATAGGCTAGCACTCTATGACTTCATGCACACTAAACCCTTTTTAAATTTTGAGATAGTGTTACCTAGTCTAGCTTCCATTTTGGGATTTCCTGCCTCAACCTCCACAGTAGCTGGGATTACAGGTGTGGCTCAAAACCTCATTTTGTCATTAATTTGTAATGAACGAATAAACTAGAAAGGGAAAGTGAAGATCCAGACGCACAACCTGATGCTTTAAATTTCTAATGTGGAGCATATAGATTCTCATATGAATAGAAAAAATTTCAAAAACAGGTTCATTTACAGAGTTAGTTATCTTTGATATGTGTCAAAATCTTTTGGATTGAGGGCTCACTCAAGAATTCTGTAATGAACTTTGGAATTGAGCCAGAAATATTGTAGTCTGCTATGACTTACTGGTTTTCTAAGAAAGCTGATAAGAAATGCAATTATTCGCCTTTACATTTTTTTCTTCTTTTTTTTCAGTGAACAAGTGTTTATTGAGTGTCAACTTGTTGCTAGGTCTTAAGAATATAAAAATAATTTGTTAAGGTATTTTAATATTCAACATATATTCTCTTTCATGATACAGTCTTAAGATACTGAAATATCTTAATGAAAAAATAAACCATTTTAAAATTTGGAAATCTTAAAACATTTTATTTAGGAGTTTAAACTTTTGTGATCATTGTTTAGTTATAAATAATATACTTTATGTTTGTGATCAGAGTTACACATAACATATATAAATGTATACATGTTTTCTCCTTTTTGGGGCTGTTTCTTTGTTGATCAGAAGTTTCAAAGAACAACTTTTATTCCTAACTGCATTGCTGCATGGGAACTGTCTCCCTTGGCCCCCCACTTCCAGCTCCATTATTTCATTAAAAAAATTAATGGTCATGGTTCTTTAATGAGTTCCAAACTATGAGTTTAAATAAGATGGTCATATTTTGTTTCCATCGTGGTTTTTATATTAAGTACCCTCATCAAATCAAAATTTGGGCTGATCATAACAAAACTTTTTAATATAGTTTAAACAGTGCGAACGAGATGCATTTTCTTTAAAATTTTACGTTTTTGTATCTGTCATACTAAAAGTCAGAGTTATTATTTTTGTGTCTTAAACCTCTTGGAATTTTATATTTCTGACTTGCTATGTATTTTGTAGTTGAATTCTCTAAAGTAGTGATCCACTTTAGAGTGTTGTGATGATTGTTAGGAAGTTAAGTTTTCTGTACCTTAATTTCTAAGATGAGGTATGTTGCTTTGTTTAGAAATACTAAATCAGAAAAATAAGGAATAAAGTTTGCTTTCTTATGTGGTAAAAGCTGTTACACTGTGCAAGCCTTCTTTCCCCCTTTTTTTCTGGAGACCTAAGATTAACACCAAATTTGTAAGGAGAAACACCAAAATTACCTAAGTATTCCTTCTCCTTGAATAACTTGAGTTATAGTTTTACATACAGTTTTTGTGTATGTGTGTGGTACTGTCAAAAAAGAAAGAAAAAGAAACAACACTAAATACTTAACTACTTTTCACTGTCATGATTTGGATTATATTAAAGGATGGATACCAGGTGTGTTGGGATAATGTCCTCTGCTTTTACTTGAAGGCATATTTAAAAATGGTCTTTGTAATAGAATTTGTGATTTGATAAATCATTTTCGTAAAAATTTGAATGTAGATAAATTTTCTGTTTTGGAGTGCCCTTATTTATTTATTTATTTATTTAGGTACTGGGATCGAACTCACAACTGTGCACTTGCAAGGCAGGTGCTTATGCCGCTGAGCTAATTCCCCAGCACCACAGTACCCATTTTTAGGCACTGTTTTTAGTATTTTAAAAATTGGTGCATGTTAGTAATAGAGAATAATGAGATTCATTTTGGTATATTCATACATGCACATAGCATATTTTGATTATTTGAACCCTCACCACCACCTCTTTTTTCTTTCCCCTATCTTTGTTTTCTTTCCCATCTCTGAAAGTCAACTAGTTCCCATACTCTCTTCTTTATTTTTAAAAGTTTGTTTAAGTATGGATTGCTCATGTAAGAGGGAGTAAGGAAACAGATTTATTAACATGCTCGTCTCAAGTTCTATCCATTTTTCTTCAAGTGGCATGATTTCCTTATTTTTGTAGGATTTTTGTGTTTCAAAAAATGGAGCTGAATGTAAAGAATTTATTTACTCCTTCATTGCCATCTGCCTCAATCCCCAATGCATTGCCATTCAGGAATCCATATTGATTTCTTGTTAACTAAAATCCATGGTTTACATTAAGGTTCACTCCTTGCATTTCTCATACTGTGTACATGGACAAAGGTACAATGGAATATATCCCCAATTAGAATATCAAGCAGATAGTTTTATTTCCCTGGAAATAATTATGTGTGCTATATATTCCTCATTGGAACTCCCAGCAACCACTTATCTTTTCATTTATTCTGTAGTTTTGCCTTTTCCAGAAATGTCACATAGTTGAAATCATATAGCATCTGACCATTTTGTATTGATTTCTTTCACTTAGGAATGCCCATTTAAAGTTGTTCCATATCTTTTCATGGCTAGATAGCTTATTTCTTTTTATCACTGAATCTACTGTTACGTGGACATGCCGTAATTTATCCATTAATAAAGACACGTTAGTTGCTTTCGCATTTTGACAGTCATGAATATAGTTGGTAAAAACAGCAATGTTTGGTAAGTTTTAGATTCCTTTGAGTAATTATGAAATAATTTAATTGCTGGATCATATAGTAAGAGTATGTATAGCTGTTTAAACATGTGTAGTACACATTTCAAATTTTTATTACCAGATAATAATTGTATATCTTTGTGAAGCATAGTGTCATATATTGGTACTTTTATACACTGTATATTGGTAAAGTTAAGATACTTAGGTTATTGATCATCTTAAACAACTATCATTGCTTCTTACCAGGCAGGCACTTTTACCATTGAACTATATTCCTGGCTATCATTGCTTTTTTGTTTTTGGAAAAAGGACCTCACTGTTTAGGCTAGCCTAGAGTTCACTGTGTAGCCCATGCTGGTCTTGAACTCTTATCCCAGCTAAGATTTTGAATTTTTAATGACCAAGTTGTGATTTATGAAGATGGCACGTGGAAAACAAAAATGCATTCATTTTGGTTTTTAATTCTTTCTTAGAATGTTTTGTGACTTTGCAAATTGTAAATTATATTTCTATTTCAAGCATTTTAAAAAAATCTTTTAATGCACATTTACTTTTGCCCAGTATGATTTTATTTGCTTGGAAAATGACCTCTCATACATTGTTGTTTTGAAATTTTTTCTAAGTACCAGCAAGATATCTGCTATACCTTAAAGACTTATTTTACAGTGCAGAATTTTTATACCTATAAAATGGGAAGATGGTGGTAAAGTTAATTCGTATTCCTTGTAAAAGTTTATACCATGGGTTAGGTTGTAAAGTGCTGATATAGATAGTGTTGAATGGTAGAAAGAAATCAGTCAGAAGGCAGTATAGTTGGATTTTAGATCCTCAAATTCTCTATACGCCTCAAGGGCCTTTTGCACTTTAATCCTTATAGAATTCTCTTTTTAGTCCATTGCTTCTAATATTTTCAGTTTTACTTAGTTCTCTCCTAGTGTTTACTGGATGATCACTGACTTAGATTACTTATCTAAAATAACTTACGTTATTCCCTCGTTTATGCTAACTTAATTTCCTTTCACTGTGCCGTTATATTACCATGGGGTAGGGATAGGTAGCACAGTGAACCATAGTAGAAAGAGCTCTGAACTAGCATTTGTGGAGAGAGTTTATTTTTAATTATGAAATGTTTCCGGCCAGTGGCATTTACTGCAGTTATACAAGGCTGTTAAAACATTTGTAAATTCATCAATGTGCTCTATCTTACCAAAAAATTAAAAGAGAGACCCACAGGGAGATATAAATCAATACAGAAAATGCGTTTAGCATAATCTAGCATTATTTCAGCTGATGCCTCTGTTGTGGAATGGGCCACCTCCTTGCAGCACTGCTGCATCTCTGATTCCAGTTGTAACTGGTTTTCTTACTAAGCTTGATGCTGCCTGTTGTGGAGGGAAAAGTTAAAAGCCGAATCTGTATCTTACTACCTTCTTCATTTGCCTCACTGTACAGAGTCCGCTGGGACACTACTTCCTTCTGAGCCCTGCTGACACTGGGAGTGGGAATGAGATGAAGTAGAAATGCTGACCAGCCTAACTTGACACTGCCTTTTCAGTCTCTGCTGCTAGTGTAATGGAATGTCAGTTTTCTTCTGGATCATAGGGATACTGGAATAGGACAAAAAGAGAACGCTAACCTGGCTCTCACCTGGGCTGCCTTGGTCAGTTGGTTTGATGCTACTTGGGAGTTGAAGCTAGGCTCCTTCCTGGCTCCTACCTACCACAGGTCCAGTAGGGACTAGTTCTGCTTTGAACAATTTTTTTAAATACTACTCTCATTGCACTGGGTATGGGTGGAGGTTACTTAACCCCTGTCCCTGCAGATAGTAGTACTCTGTTGTGAGGAATTGAGCTCTCCAATTTTACTCTGCTGACAATTATAAATAATACTGCAGCAATGGATTTGGAGTACCCTCTGAGTCTACTTGGTAGATGATGGGAGATCAGGCTGCCTAGCTTCTTGATTCACCATGGGTGGGTGAATTAGGCAGCCTTCAGGAATGGACAGGGCCCAGTTGGGTAGAGGTGGGGTAGGAGTGTTTACAATGGAAATGTAACTTCTGTGAAAAGGGAGGGTGGAGTTGTTTTTCCATGGTGATAGGCTGGAGTGAGGCAGATATTGCTAAGAATATTTTCTGTTGTTGACTAATTTTGTGGAGGGAGAGTGCTTAGCTAGCTGAGAACAGACTTTTTGTGGAGGTTTAGTTTTTCTCTGTCTCTTGGTTCTACTTTGGAGTCTTTTGCAATGTATGGAAAGCAAGAAGGATATCCAAGGGATTCATTACCATGTTCTTCCTCAAATTTGAGATCCCTAAGCAGCTCACCTTCCTTTTTTTCACATTTCATCATCGTCAGCTTCTTTGTTGTATGTTCTGGGTTTTCCAGTATTTAAGACCCAAGACCAGGGAGCTCTGGGACTTTCCATGTGGATGAAACAAGTCATCCCTCAAGACATCTTGTTCATAGGGGAGCACTGAAAAATAAAATTAAATCTTCTCATTTAATATTTACCATGATATTTGGGGAGCATTTTTCTTTGAAGATCTTTGATTTCTACATTGGAATATGATTCATTACTAGCATTTTCCCCCTAGAATCACCAATTTGCATTCTAATAAAATAAGGACTGCTTGTGACTTTTTATTGTGGTAAAATATGGCACAGTAAATAAATTTACAGTTTAACTGTTTTGAGTGTATGATCCAGTGGAATTAATTTTATTCACAGTAGTATACAGCCATCAATCCTGCTTGCAAAACCTTTTTTTTTTTTTGAATCAATAGTTTTTTTTTTTTTTTTTTTTTTTTTGGTACAAGGGATCGAACTCACGACCATGCGCTTGCAAGGCAGGTGCTTATGCTGCTGAGCTAAATCCCTGGCCACTAGATTTTTAAGTCATAGTATTGGGAATTGAACCCAAGGCCCTCACATTGAGCTATATTTCCATCCCTTTTAAAATTTTTTATATTGAGACAGGGTCTCATTGAGTTATTAAGTTGCGTAGGCTCACCTCAAACTTGTTTACCTTCTGCTTCAGTCTCCATTAGTGCTGGGATTTCAGGCATGCATCACTATTCCTGGCTCTGATAGATTTTTTAAAGAAGTTTAGGTTCTGGAAAAATGAAAAAGTATATAGTATTCTCATATACTTTATCCCTCTCCTACTTTTCCCTCATTTTATCAATCTTGCCTTAGTGGCATACATTTGTCAAAGTTGAGTCAAGTGCATTCTATAGATTGTAATAAATGTGTGGTGACATGGATCCAGCATTGCAGTGTCATGTAGTTTAGTTTCACTGCCTGAAAACCTCTGTGGTCTTACCAGTTCACCCTTCCCTTTCTCCTTTCCCTAACTCTGGTAACCCTTTGCTATTACTGATCTTGTCACACATAGTTTTGCTTAATATCCAGAATGTGACAGTTAGAATCAGATAATATGTAGCCATTCTGAAGTTAACTTCTTTAATGTCAAAATGTCTATTTATAGCTCTTCAGTGTCATTGTGGCTATAGAGCTCATTTCTTTTTAACTGCTAAATAATATTTTCTAAACCTTCTCATACTACATAACAGTCCCTCCCTATTCTCTTCACTCAGTTATGTTTAATCAGTCTTCCTCTTATTCATTCTTTTAAAAATCATTGATTTTTAAACTGCCTCACAATCTAGATCAGTGATAGCAAACCTTTTATAGTTTTCAGTGATATCAAACTGCCTACTCCTGCACACATGCCATAGGTATAGATGTTCTTAGTATGGAGCATATATTAGAGATTAGCAAGAAAGAGTTAGAATCTTTTATAATTACTTAAGTATCCTTATAAGAAAGGAGCCAAACTCCAGAGAAGGAAGAGGTTCATCTTTTATTTAAACAAAATCAAAACTTAACACGTTAGACTATACTTTGTGACTTCGATATGTCTCCATCTGTTATGTTTGTTGATGAAACCAAGGGTCAGAGGAGTGGGTAATCACAACCACACACAACACAGAAACCAGCAGACTTACAACTGAACTCTCATCTACTATTGGTGTTTCAGTTAAGAAGAGCTGTACATTGAGACGCTTCCTCAGATTTCTTCCCTTTTTGATTTTGAAACCTAGTTGTTGAAGTGAGCTCCAATCAAAAGTTAGAATCAAGTGACCACATTTTCCCTGTATTTAGGAAGTATTCAGTCAAGCCAGGTGTGGTAATCCCAGCACTCTTGGAGATTGGGACAGGATGATTGCAAGTTCCAGTCCTGCCTGGGAAACCTACTGAAACCCTGTCCAAAAAAAAAAGAGGTTGGGAATGTAACTCAGTGTAGAGTGCTCTCAAGTTCCACCTCTCCCCTAAAAATTATCCAGTCATATTTCCAGTCTAATGATTTGGGCTTTAATGTGACACACATGTACTATGTTTTCATAAGTATGTATTCACCAGGGACACAAAGATAAAAAGGCAGATGTCCATAGAGTGAGTCAAAAAATAAAGTTGATAGTGGCAGCACAATGTGATCAGTCTATGATTTAAATAATTTTGTTTATGTGTAGTAGGATTGCCATAATGTTTCCCAGAAAGGGAACAGTTAAACTGAATTTTACTGTTGACATCTGTAAAGTGATGTTAATGTTACTGAAGTCTGCCTCTTCCATTTAGAAAATACTGCCATGGCCCTTTTTGGATATATTGTCACAGTTCTCTGTAATGCATGGAAAGATTCTAAGCTTCAGTTGAGAATCTGTGGTTCACAGTTAGTGATTTAGAACTGCTAAAAAGAATCAAATTCCTGTGTATAAAACCAAGTAAAACATGCCAGTGACAATAACACTTAAAACTAGCTTGTTTTGTGTTAAAGTTTAGCTCTGTAGTTTGATTTCATGTAAATTTAAGTTATGTTACAAGCACAGCTAAATAGATAGCCACTGTCAGACCCTATAGATGAAATGAAATCATGGTTTTAAAGCACTTAGCACAGTGCTGACATATACTCAGTACTGTCAGTTGTATGTGTTAATAAATCTTACCAATGGTGTCTAAAATTCCAAAAATAACCCCAGTTTTTTTTTTTTCTAAATTTATGCTTAAAACTGTTGGGAAAGTGCTCTATTTAAGTTTATGTCAACCGGGGGCTGGGGATTTAGCTCAGCGACATAAGTGCCTGCCTTGCAAGCAGGCAGTCGTGAGTTCGATCCCTGGTACCAATAAAAAAAAAAAAGTTTCTGTCAACCTAAAATAATATTTTGAATAGTTACCATAAATTTAAATACATATGCAGTAAATGAAAATTAAGAAAATTCTTGTTTTGGTAAATAGATATTCAAATAGTGTTTTTCTAAGAAATCCATGGAATTTATCCAGAGTTTTTGGGTGTATGGTATAAGGATGGTTGCTGTTTGCTTGTTTATAAACACTTTCTCCAATATTTGGAAACCTAGATATTTTGTTATAGATGTGTCTATTATGTGTATAGACTGAAAACTTTTTGATAAAGGAATACTTTGTTATATTGATAATTTCAGATTGGCTACTTTATGTTAAAGAAATGTCAATACAATTGCCCAGTTTCTTTTTTTCACTTTTTAGGGGTTTATCTTAACATTTTTTTAGTGGAGGCATTTTGGGGGCCCAAACGTAATCATAATGAAGTTGTGACCCCTGGCTTCAAAAAAATAAAATTTGGAAGGAAAAGGATTAATATAGGATATTATAAAGATACTATTTTTCACATAATAGAAATAAAGTAAATACACATCTACCACTTTTCAAAAAGCGAGGAGACAGCAGGCTATGGGGTGGGGTGGGGGGAGACAAGAAACCAACCTCTTCTGTGAGCCAACCATTGTGGGAGGGGGCAAGCAACCCACTGATTCACAGAAACACAGACTGGGATGATAGCTACTTAGCAGGGAAAAAAAAACCAGCTTAATGCTTGTAGTGTTTAGTATATGATTGACTTTGCAGCTGTAAGGCTGGTGGTCTGTCTATTTGGAGGATAATAATATACAGTGTAGCAACGATGCCAAATTTCCTTCTGAAGATAGTAACCGTTGTTAATTCCCTATTATCTTGTTTTAAGGTCCTGTATCATTTTCATTGTTTTGTTTGATTTTATTATGTCTGATGGTATGGGCAGCTATTTTGAAGATAACAAGAAGCATTGTGGTAGCTATTGTTGATATCCTATTGTCTTGTTTTGAATCCCTGTATCACTTTCACTATTTTGTTTTGAAATCTTGTATCACTTCATTGTTTTGTTTTGATCGGTTTTATTCTGTTTTATTTCATTTGGTTTTATTCTTTCTAAAATAAAAAACCAATTTTTGTGAATGTCTTACTGGAAGGAGTGCTTTTAAATAATCACATTTTGTGACATCTCAGTTTTGATATTTCATTTGATTATGATCTTCTGTCAGTCTTGAAGTGACTCACTGTTCAAGTTGGGGACACTGGTTTGAAAGGTGTCTTCAGTTATAAGCCGTAAAAATGCTATGGTGGTTTTGGGTTTTGGTTAAAAATAGCATGTTCTGATTTCTGTGTTGGTGTTTACATTTATTCAGTGTTGGTATTACTTTTATTTCTAGCAAATGTTTCCTAAGGGTATTTGTGTCTTGTTTGTATTGTAAAATACAGGAAAAGCAAAACTGAGAATATAAAAATCATATACAATTTAAAGTATTAAATAAGGTGTTAGTAAAAGTAATGGAGAAGTTATCTTTCTTTTCTCTTGTACTTCTCGTAGAACCCTGAGATCAATTAAAATTGTTGCTGTTTTCATCATCTTAAAATTCATGCTTAATTCTTACATGGATAAAAATATTTTTAAGAATTTAGATAGATAATAAAAATTTAAAAACAGTAGCTAACACACATATAATACTTTATGGATCTTTATGTATACAGGATATTCTTTTGTTTTCCTTTCCAGGTTTGGTGGGGTTTTTTTCAATATAAGTACATGTGCATATGAACTGATAATTCATTTTCTTTGCTGCCTATCCTAGCCCTGGGATTAGTGGGTCACTTAGCCCCTGGGCATTATGGTCTTGGAGATTCTGGCAGCCACTTGGGTGCATGTGCTATGTTCTCTTTTTTGCTCTCATAATCAGTGTTGAGCATTTGAACCAATCCTTAGGTTTTCTCTTCACCCCTTATGGAATGTCTCTGGATTTGTACCATTTGCAGTGAGTTTTAGTGCACCAGTCTGACTGGGGTTGGGTCAGCTTCTTGGACTTCTTTTTCGCCATTTTGGGATTTACAAAAGTCCCCAGAATGGCCGTGGTACCGAAGGAGCTTTGTGGACTTGTCCTTATTGTATAGCATTGGTAGTTGGGATTTAGATCCCCAGTTCTTTTCTGTATTCCCTAAGGAAACATCTTGATTTTGAAATTAACTTTCATGAACATTTGACTCATGGTATTTTAGAGTTATTTTGTATGATATTCATTGCATCTTGGAAGAAAAAGAACAAAAAGAAGCTCACCCTTCATTCTGACATTAATAGAAAAAAAACCATGGCAATTAAAGCTCTATCATTTGTCTAGAAACCTGGTGTTGTGCTGCCTCTAGCTTTGTTCTCTGTGCTCATGATTTCTTTAGCATCTTTAAAAAATTTTTTTTTATTTTAAAGAGAATAAAACAAAAGAAAACAGAACAGAACAAATCAGATCAGAACAATGCAAGCAACACAAGACTTCACAAGACAGCACAAAATCAACAGTGGCTACCATAATGTCTCTTGTTTTCTTTGAAATAGTTGTCCATACCTTCACACACAATACAGTCAAACAAAACAATAGTATAGAACCGATAAAAAAAAAAAAAAGAAAGCATTATGGGACTTCAAAACAAGACAATAGGAAATCACCAATGGCTACCATAATATCTCTCTTCAAAATAACTGTCATCTCCTCATTTACAGTGAAATCAAATAATAGGAAATAGACTAAAAACAGTCAAAACAAAAGAACAAAACAAACAAAAAGAAAGCGTTACAGGACTTCAAAGCCAGATAACAGGAAATGAAATAACTGTTGATACCATCACATGTAATAAAATAAAACAAAACAAAGCAGAATAAAACCAGTTACACAAAAGAATGAAAGCATTATAGGACTTCAAAAGAAGATAGTAGGAAAGCAACCATGATTACCATAATATATCCATTATGTTCAAAATAGCTGCCCATACCAACAGAGTAAAATCTAACAAAACAAGACAGAACAGAAACAAACCTAACAAAAGTGTGAAAACATTACAAGAGTTCAAGACAAGACAATAAGAAATTAACATTGTTACCACCTTCTCCTCCTAGGTGTTTCCTTCCCTATCACTTTTATAGTATCCACTGTATTTTTGGATCCCATTAACTTTCTGTTTTTTATGCTAATGTTCACCCATATGAATTCAAACTGTTTCGCCAACGAACATGACCTCCAGTTGCATCCATTTATCTACAAGAGCCTCAAGATTATCCTACTTTATAGCTGGGTAGCTCCCATTCTATGAAAATACCATATCGTATCCACTCTGTGGCTAATGGGCAAGTTACCCTTTCTTTTTTCTGGTCTCTTGTCACATGGAACGATTATTTTCTCCCCTTTGATTTTCAGTCTATGAATTTCCTTTTGAGTTAAATGTGTTTCTTCTGTATAGTATATTGATGGATCTTGTTTCTTGATCCACTCTCCCTGTGTTTCTTTTTATTGCTGAACTGAGGCCATCTCCATTAATGGTTACAAACAGCATGCTTTGGTTTGTCTCTGCCATGCTATTCTGCTGTTGGCCCTTCACTTTTCCCCTTCATTCAATTGCCTGTCCTTTTTGGTGATCCCCCTCTGCTGCTGCTGGATCTTTATATCGCTCTAGAATATCCTTCCTATCCAACTGTAGGGTTGATTTGTGGTCATTAATTCCTTCAGTTGTTCTTCATCATGGAAGTATCTTATTTTTCCATCAATTTTGAAAGATAGTTTTGCAGGGTACATCAATCTGGGTTGGAAATTGTTTTCTTTCAGGATTTGAAACACTGTACTCCAAACTCTTGACTTGCTGGTTTGTGTTAACAAGTCTGCTATGATTTTGATTTGGTTTTCCTTTGGTGATCTGTTTCTTTTCTCTAATATTCTTGTGCTGAATTTCTGGGATCTTGATTATTATATGTTGGTGTAGATTTACTTTGGTTATGGCTAGTTGGAGTACTGTATGCCTCACTTACCTGAATGTCAGATCCTTTTCTGCTGTTACTTCTCTCTAGCCTTTTAATTTCATTTGTGTTGACCCCTGCTTCTTCATTGAAACCTATTACTCTTAAATTGTTTCTCTTTGCATCATCTTGCCACTGTTGAATTGTTATTTTCCTGGTTCCTTGTTACCTTTAAAAGATCATTCCTTTCAGGATAGCTAGCTGCAATCCTGTCTTTAGGGTCTGAAAATCTTATCTTCAGTCTCTTTCAAGTGGTTTTGCCAGCTTTCGATTGACTTTTTAATTTCCTTGATATCTCTTTGAATCTGTTTCATGCATTGTAATTCCTTTCTATATTGTTCATTCAAGGTTTCCATCATTTTTCTATGTTCCTCTTTTTTTAAAAAATCTATGTCTTCTTTAGACATGCTGAGCAATTCTTTCATTATGTTTTTCATTTATTGTTTTACCTGGGACATTATTTCTGATTTGATTACTTTTACATTCTCATGAAATTGTTTCTTTACTTCAGTTACTATCCTGTCAGAGATTTCAGGTATGTGATTTCCATTTTCTCCCATGACTGTATCTCCCAGACTTGTTGTGTGTGGGCTGGGTGTCTGAGATTGCCTTTTGCTTCTTCATCTTGATATTCTCCTGGGTTCCTCCCGATAAGCTAGTTGTAGGGTCCCAGGCACTTCCCACATTGGCTGCCCCTCTGTGGTATAGGGGAATGGGACAGGCATCTGTATTCCTCTGACTCCAGGTATACTGGTAGGTAGCTGGGCATGATGTGGGCTTCTCCAGACCTGTGCAGCTACATTGGGGCTTCCCTGATGGCCAGGGGTATGTGGTGGGGGGGCTGCTTCTCTCAGTCTGTGTGTCTTACACTGGGACTTCTGCGATGGTGGCAGGCACACAGGGGTGTGTTTGATTCTTCTGGTGAGTGATAGTAGACCAAAGGAAGCAAGGGCCTCTAGTGGTGGCCTGCCGGTGGGGTACATGGGGCTTACCTGGCTGCATGTCCCTGTTCCCACTGGCTGCCCACAGGAAGCAAGCCTTTTGGTGGCAGCTGGCAGACAGAGTTGGATCTGCTTGTTCTCTCTGCCCTTGCTGGCTGCCCACAGGAAGCACCCTTTCTGTGGCAGTGGATGGCAGTTGGAGGCGGATCTGCTGGCTTCTCTGCCTGTGCTGGCTGCTGGCAGGAAGGAGCCTTCTGGCTCTCTGCCTGCTTTGGCTGCCCACAGGAAGCCTCTTTAGCATCTTTTGTGCTTCCATATGAATTTTACTATTGTTTAGTTCTGTGAATAATGTCATTGGTTTTTTGTTGGGGATTTCATTGACTCCATATGTCATTTTAAGTCATTTGGACATTTAAAAATTTTTATTAGTGTTTACAGTGCAGTTTGATTACATTTATTGTGGGAAATTGGTCTATATCCATCACACATCTCAATTCTTTGCCTGTCCAGGATATTTTATCAACATTAATTTTTCTGATTCATGAACTTGGGACAGTCTTTCCATCATTTAATGATTTCAGCTTTTTTCATTAGTGTTTTATAATTCTTATTATAAAAATCTTTTAATTCCTTAAATTTATTCCTAGGTATTTGATTACTACTACTACTTCCACAGCTATTATTCTTTTTTATTGCTACTGTCAATGAGATTGTTTTCATAATTTGTTTTTCAGCAGAGTTGGTATTGGTGCTGCATATGGAAAAGCTGTTGATTTTGTATATTGATTTTTGTATCTTATGTTCTGAAAGTTGTTTGGTGGAATCTTTAGGTTTTTCTGTGCATAAAATCATCAGCTGCAAACAGGGATTTTGACTCCTCCCCTTTTTGTTTGCTTTTTTTTCCTTCTCTTCCCAAATGTTTCTGGCTAGAGTTTCTATTATACTGAATAAGAATAGTGAGAGTGGACACCTGTGTCTTGTTCCTGATGTTAGAGGAAATGCTTTCAGCTTTATCATACCCTGTTTGACACTCACTTATTTTCACTGAAACAATTTCATCTATAGGAAATTTGGAGACTTAGCAATCTGAATATCCGTATGTCATTTGACTAGAGAGGGCATAAAGCTTTCTGTGAGAGGGGAAATGCATATGAAAACTAAGAAAAGTTTTGTAATTTTTGGTTCAAATGAGAAAAAATTTAAGGCAACACAAAGTGTGACTTAATGTTTTTAACTAGTGTTGGAAGTTCCGTTTGCATCCACTACAGATCAACTCCTAGAGAGTTGGTCAAAAATGATTTTTTCTGTTAACTCCAGGGATAATAACATCTTTGTAGTTAATGCAATTATTGCCAGTATATCCCTTAAAAAGGTAAATTCCCTATTGAGATGGTCTACCAAGGGTTCTCCAAATCACAGCCTTTCCTAAATCAAAGTGAGGCAATGATTAGTTTTCTGTGTTGAAAGGAAGAAGTGGGAAGTATCAAAGCAAGCTCCAGGGATCTGATTTCATGTGGAACCATTCCTGTCTCCTGGGGCTGTGCCCAAGAGATCTATTTTGAGCTGCCGGACTATAAAGTCAGTACTTTTATTTACCGTCGTCTTTATATACAGTACTCTTGAATGTTAACTTTTAGAGTTATAAACAGTGCAAGCAGTTTATCCTTCTTGACTTTTAACACTTTTAATAAATTTTGGCTCAGTCCTTGAGATAATAGGATGAATATTATTTAGATGTTTAAAGTGTGTTATAAAACTTGTGAGGATATGATCTGATGAACACCCACAGTACAGAACTACTTAAGCTAACTTCTTACTGTATTGTACGAGGAAAGTACAGAAACATGAGCCAATTTGTTGTTGGCAGAACCCAAAGTAGATCCTTCTGTCCCACCTCAAGCCCATGGTTTTTCTCCACTTTATTATAAATTATCTCATTTGAATGTTTACACTGGTCTTGGAGAGCCATCTTTTTATTTTCTTATTTGTTTCAAACTAATGAGATTTTGCTACATCAATTCTTTTACTTTGTGTTGTTATAAATTGTGGTCTTTTCAAATTCTTTTAAAAACTCAGAGCTCCTATAGTAAATTGTAGTCAATTTCAGGATTGGTACTAAACATATTTTTTTTTTCAGCACTACTATGCAGCGTTTTAAATTGTTCTTTTTAAATAATAGCACTCAGTAAATATTTATTAAATGAGGGAGTCATTCTGTTTTGTGATAATGCTCCACCCGGTGACAAACATACTTGGTTGTTGGCCAGTACTATTAATATTTATTGATTTTTGCATATAAATTTAATTTTTGACCTGCGTTATTTATATCTAGAATTTTTATTTTCTAGAGTATTTTTGTCTCATATATAATAGCATAGTTGTTTCTAAAAATACTCATAGAAAAGAGTAGTGGATTTAAAGTTAGCCCAGATTTACATCATTTGGGCTTAATTTTCACTCTTCCCACTTCACACACCCTAATACCACACTTGTTTTAAGCAGAGGAAATCTGCATTGAGCAAAAACAAAATCTTTACTGTTATAGAAATAGTATTCAATTCATCAAACCTCAAAAGCAGAGTATCTGTCTTCTTTCTTATAAAACATGTTACATAAATGATGACAATGTAAGGTCTTTGGAGAAAGAGAAGCAACCTAGGGACCAAAGAGAATGTTGGGAGATGCTGTTTGAGACAGAATAGTCGGAACAGAAACGTCTCTCAGTAGTTGCCAATGGAACATAATCCCAAAGGAAGTGGGGGTGCGATATATGGATATCTCAGGGGCAAAAGGAAATGGATGTTACCATAGCTTCATTCATAAGTCAAACCTGGAAACCATCCAGATCTCCATCAACTGGTGAATGAATAAGCGACCTGTGATACAGTGAAATGCTACAGTGGTCACAATAAAAGGTAGCACATGTATCAGTATATCTCAAATGCAATATGTTACATGAAAAAAGGCCAAATTAAGAAGACTAGATCTTTTTCGGTTTCTTAATTCTGACATTCTAGAAGAGGAAAAACTGTTGTAATAGAGAACAGATCCGTGATTGTCAAGTGTAGCGGGTCAGGAAAAGGGAATTGATTAGAAACTTTTCTAATTCAAAAAATTGTTATCTTGATTGTGGTTGTATTTATATGTCTATTCATTTGTCAAAAAAAAGCATACCTCAAAAGTGGTGAGCTTTACTATATGGTAAGTCTGACTTAAAAACATTCTTAGTAAATATCTTACTATAAAATATACTTGAGGCCCATTGAAATATGCTATTTTTATGCCTTGATTTGAGGCACATAGGGCTAAATAAATTCTCACAAACACAGGAACAGTTTCAGCTGTAAAGAAGTACATCCAAGCATGAATTGTAGGGGTCTAGAAAGAAACATTTCCTTGCGTTCCATAACAACATTTTGAACACTGTGATCAGAGATGCAAGTTCATATGATGTGAGAGGTGAGCATTAACTTTGCCAGTGTTGGGTCCAAAACTTGGGTGAAGTTATTATGTTTCATCAGAGGTTCAATAAATATTTATCTCAATGTTTTCGTCATTCTATAAATTTTTCTTAATTTGGCAAGAAAGGAAAAACTAGCCAAAATCATAAACATTGATTCCATTCTAGAATTTTTCATTGAGTACTACAATCCCTAAGGACCTAATGTTGAAGTTCACCAAAGATAAAGATGAGTCAGACTTTTAAAAGTATTAGATAGATGAATACAGCACATGAGCTAAGACAGAAAAAGTTAAGAAGAAATATGTATTAAGCTCCTACTCCTTGTTTTTAAAATTGACCATACTACCAAAGTTTACTCTTAAGTTTATTAACAAGATCTCTTCCCAGGTCTCAAATAAGGTCATGAATTCTAACAGCTTTCCAGGAAAGACACAGAGGCTACATTATCATTTAGTAAGCCCTTTTAGAGCCATGGAGTCAGATGGAAAGTTCTAAGACAAATTCCAGGAAAGCATTACTTTATGAACCTGAAGTAGACATTTTTGATTGCTGTCTTCCCTTTCCTCTTTGTTCTTGTCAGGCATTAGGTTAAAATGTAAAGAAAATGATAACTTTGGCTGGGTTTTGGCAGTACCAGCAACTATCCATTCATAGCACTTAACTCATTTGGCAAATTCTGGTTTCTTCTGTCTTCCCAGAGATCCTAATATGCACCTAAAAATTTGAATTTGAGGCCTTTTGAAAACACTCCATTTTATTATCTTATTAGATAAATACCTACAAGTGGGACTGCCAGGTTGCATAGTCTGTGTTTAACTATGTTAAGAAACTACTCAAAGATTTTCCAAAGTGATCATGTGGCATTGCTTCTCCTCTAACAGTGCAGGAGAGCTTTACTTTGCATTTTCCCTGGTGCTTGCTGTCATCAGTCTTTAACATTTTAGCTACTCCAGCTGGTGTATATGGTATGAAAGTGTGGTTTTAATAACTAATGATATTGAGTAGCATATTAGTCATTCAATTACCTTCTTTGTTGAAATACATGTTTATGTCCTCTACTCAGGTTCTATTTTTCGGTGTGGGGTTTTTTGCTCATCCTAATGAGTAATGAGGTTTTCCTGTGTATCCTTGACACAAGTGTCCGATATGTAATTTACAAAAACAGTATTTTCTTCTAATACATGGTGTATTTCTTCTCCTTCTGGCACAATATTTTATACAAATGAGACTATTGTCACAGAGGTCTTCTGTTCTTTGTTCTTTTTTTAAAATTTCCTTTGTGTTTCAGTTCACCTGACTTTTAAGTTTATTGATGCTTTCCTTAGTTGATAAGGCCATCTAAGGAATTCTCAGATCTATTTTTTATTTCTAGAGCTTTTATTTAAATTATTTTAGGGTAGAGGACTATGGTGTATCTCTGCTGCAGCCTCTCCTCTTTATACATTCTGCATATTTTCACTAGCACCGTTAGCATATTAATACTAATTATTTTAAAGTCTATCTGTAGTATTTCCGACATTGGCAACACCTAGGATACAGATAATGCTGTGGGTTGTCAGATTGCTTTTTGGTGTTTCTTAAATTTTTAAAAATTGAGTACTCATTATCGTTTGTGGAATTATAGCATAGATTGGGCTAAATACTATTTACTCCTGGAAATGGGCACCCTTTGGTAAGTGAGAGATCTTGAGTCAGTCAGTGTTTGAGCCTGGTGGGAATTTTGTTGCTACAGTGGTCTTTCTTGCACTAGACTTAGTTTCCTCTGGTGGAAATGGCCATGACCTGGTGCTTACTGTGGGTCTGTGTTGCTGGGGTGTTTTCTCATTCCACTCAAGTCTGAGCCCAAGAATGTTTCATGCTTCTCCTGTGGCTTAAACTTTTCCTTAATAGGATGAGAGAATAGTCTAGGGAGGAGGGCGAGTTTCATATGTATGCCACAGAGACCCATGTTTACCTTTAAAATTTTGTTAAAATTTTAGGTTTTTCTTGTACCCATTTTTATGGTGGTCACATCTTTCTCCCTTGCTCCATAAGTGGTGATAGTTTATTCATTCTGTCTTGAGAGGTTTTAATTATTCCTTGGAATTTATTTATTTGGTGTCTTGTAACTATAGTTCTTTGATGGACAGTAGATGAGTTATGGCTTTGTAGATTTTCCGGATGCTTCTCATTTATTCATGTATTTTAGGGATAGGGCCTGTTTCCTAGACTGCCCTCGAACTCCTGGCCTCAATCAGTCCTGCTTCAGGCTCCTGACTGCTCTGGCTCTGGATTTTTCTCAGTGTAAAGGGTGCAGTGTGTGTGTGTGTGTGTGTGTGTGTGTGTGTGGCTTTTGCATGCTGAAGAACTTCCAAAGAATTTATAGTTTTTAAAATAATGAATTTTTAATTTTTAAAATATGAAAAAACTTGGATAAGTTTTTATAAAATATGAATCCACAAAGAAATACCTGTTTATAGCAGACTGTTTCAGACTGACATACAGGTTCATTTCCTCTGACATTAGGGGATCTTTTGTGAAAAGTTTGAGAAGTGTTGAGTCTTACGCTGAGCAAGACTCAAAGGCAGGGAAACCCCCTTAACACAGTGGTAGTCATCTGTGAGACTGTCCCTGAAGGCAGGGAGTTCAGACTCACTCAAGCACTCCATCCCCAGCTGTATAGAGGCTGGCAGGGCTGAATGGTGTTGCTAAGAAGCAATACCATTACGTTTTGTGGTATTGCTCATGAACACTAAAGTTGCTCATGAACACTGAACCACACACGTATCTCATATAAATTGCAGTCTTAAATCCTAAAAGCAACTCATTTTGACAGATTGTACTTTTCTTACTCAACAAAAGAGAAACTGAAATTCAGAGTGATAAATGACTGCTACACCAGGAAGAGTTCACAGAATTGGGGTTTAGGCTCCATCCTGCTGGCCTCTGACCTGGGGCTACTTTTACATTGCACTGTCTGCTTTACCCCTTTCTGCTGGCCTCCTCCCTGTGAGCTTAGTAGAGGAGACAGAGTGTCTCCTTGTTAGATCTCGACTGGGAGTAAGTATGTATGCAGCCCAGATTTCTCACTATTCTGCATGTGTCCATACCGATCATACAAGCATGGCAGGTGTGAATAGTGAAGTTGCATGTAAATTTTGTAAGTGCAGACACACAGGATGAAGTTGCAGAGAACAAAGATCATCTCAGTAGTTATAGGGCTGGGTGTGACAGAGTTTTGGCTAAAGGGAAATAATTAAACATCTGCTGAAGGGTTTCACTGTCATCATAAAAATGACATGTGACTGGTGCTGCATCTCCCTTCCTTCTGATGTAATATCAATTGGAGTTGGAAGGTGTGGCGGTGGTTCTCTGACTGCAAGCCTGAGGATGAAAGTCAGAAGTAAGTTGGAAGGATGTGGTGGTCCTTTGTTGTGCCCTGGAGCAGCTCATCTATTCTAGCAGTGATTTTAGCTGAGAAAAATACTCTCCCTCATGTGTAAACCATTGTTTAAGCTGTCTATTATTTTTAACAGATGCCTTTTTAATTGATACAGCCAATTACTCTGTATTTATGTAGAATCTTTTTTTTTTATTTAAAAGAGAATAAAAAGGGGGCAGTACAGAGCAGATCAGAAGAGGACAACATAGGCAACACAGTACTTTACATTAAGTCAACTGGACATCAACAGTATCTAACACCATATCTCTTACTCTGCTATAGTTGAGCATAGTTTCAATTAAAATAATATCAAACATAGCACAATAGTATAAAGCCATGCATATAGTGAAAGAATTTCAGGGCTTTCTGAACTGAATAACAGAAAATGATCAATGGGTATTATAATATCTCATTTTTGATAAAAAAGAAAAAAATTTGTTTGAACTATCACACATATTCAAATTCCAATGAGACACAATGTGGTAGATAGAACCAATGGTAATAGAACAAAAAAAAAGCATGGTAGGACTTCTAAGAAGGATAATATTAAATCAGC
>PVJX010029829.1:0-22587 GCA_004027295.1 Dolichotis patagonum | reverse complement strand
TGATAGTAACTGACACATCAAGAAAGAAAGGTACTCTTGAGAATAATTATTTCTGATCCTCTCAGAAGAATTTGACATAAAAGATTTTTGCTCTGTGGTGAAGCCTTGGGTTGCTTCAGGTGGGTTCTTTGGCTTGTTACCTAGGCTTAACCTGATAACTCATTGATTCATTCACTCACAAACAGTGCGGAGCATTGGCAAATGCCAGCCACTGCTTGCAATGTCATTCTTGCAGGCTCTGCCCAAGCAAGAGTGGGCACAGAACAAAAGACACCATACTGCCTTTCCAGGCCCCAGGGTCTCTGGAGGAGCCAAGCAGCTGAGCCAGAGTTGGGATGTGCCATTCAGGAACTATCTCAGTCAATTTGCCCCTGTTCCAATAATCGGTATACTCCGAACATTCAGTAAATGATGGGGATGAGTGAATGAGTGAATGAATGAATGAATGTCTTAATGAGCTAAAACTACAGAATTATGGTGGGGAAGGAGAAAACAAAATAAATACAATGGGAAATAACTTACTTTGCTGGGGTAGAAATGGTGAGGAGGCGCCCATCTGATTTCCTATTAAAGTATAGCTATGATTTCCTTACTTTGTTCACTTTGACTCATAACACACAACCATTCTTCCTAGTAGCAACATGTTTTCTTTTAAAAATGCAAATCATATTAAAAATTGAAGTCTACACAACTATTCCCTGTCAGCCACTATGAAGATTTCGGAAGGTTTTTAAAGTAAATCTTTTTACAGTGGGTATAAAGCACAATCTGTCTTTATATAATTCAAATCCTGTTAGCAAAAGAGGGTTTTGCTGGAAAGAAAAGTGGGACATTTGTTCTGCCTCCTTGCCCATTTTGACTGCTGTTCCTCCTGTTTCCTCCTTGTGACCCTCTCTTCTTATGCTATGTCCCCTCTCTAGCCTGGCACCTCCCAACCAGGCACAGCTCCCCAGCTGCCCCACCCAAGAGACAGGTCCCTGTCCTGCTCTTTCCTGGCCACTGTGCTCTCCTGCCTTCCTCACTTCTCTCCTTTGGATACCTGGTACACACTCCCCTGCCTGCTCCTTGTCTCCATCACAGAATCTTCTGCCATGCTTCGAATGTCATTGCTCCCTGAATTCCACATCTCTGTCTCCCAGATCTGTGCTCCCAGCTGAAGCCAGCCCCGAGCTCCAGACCTGGGGCAGCACCGGCCTCCTACTCATTCCAGCTGTCCCCCATACCTCCCAGTCATCACACACAGCACTGATGTCCTTCTCCACCTCCGTCCTGCTTCTCCTCCCAGGACCCCCTAGCCTGAGAATGACTCTCCACTCCTCACCACACCTAGGTGGTCACCAAGGCTTGTAAATGTGACTTTCCCATTCTGTCCTTTCCAACCCACCTGCAGTCTGAATGCTCTACCCTGATCTCCCCTGTGATCCTGGCCCATCTTTCCAGAATCCCCACAATGGCTGTTAGCCATCGCATCTGAGTCCAAACCAGCTGGCTACTTTTCTTTTTGCCTGCGAGTCTCTGCTTTTCTGTTCTCTCTGTCTAAAATTTTTCTCTCTCTTCACCACCCAGTTCACTCATCCTGCCCCCTAGACGCAGACCAGAGCCCCTTCCCCCACTGGACTGGTGATCCTGGCCTGTGCCATTATTCCAGCTCTTCCTGATGACTGGGCTTGTGACATCTTCTCTTCTGTCTTCCCCCAAACTGGACACCTCTCAAAACAGAGACCATTTCTTCTACTCCTGCTGCTTGCCTCTTAGCAGGGTGGTTACTTCAAAATCAGCACTCACATTTTTGCCAATTAAGTTTATGAACACAGAAAAGTGAATTAACTATTCACCTTTCTTAAGACTGTAAAAGCCTCAGAATAAGTACTCTTCATGTGCCTGTTTTCGAGAGACAAAATAAACTTCCAGATTATAGTTTCCACTGCTCGAAATGAAAACACTGGCTCCTTAGGCAGTTTGATATCCATAAACAAGCTAAATGGAGAAATTAGTCATATTTTTACTTATCAAAACAGCAAGCACTATCTATAATACCTAACAGAAGCATATTCCTGAATACCTCTGCAAACATACACGAGATTCTGAGGCCAGAGCTTGTCTCTGCCAGGAGCCCTAGTGCTCAGGGCCAGAGGAGGGGCAGCTGCTGGGTGTGCATTCTGTTCAGTCCCACTGCTGGTTAATCTGTTTAACCTGATATGAGAGGAGGATGCTGTTCAGGGTGGCAGTCATTTCCGTCACCCTGGTAATACCCTGTAAGCTCTGGCTAATAAGCACTTCCTTCCTTTACATCCTTCTCTTTTACTGTTAAATAATAGCTGCATTATATAAAAAGTATGTTTGGCAAATCACTTAAAATAGGCCAGTTTAAGTATCTATTAAATAAAATAAATGATTATTTTAAAGTTCATAGTCCTTTAATTTTGTTTTGTTTTGTTTTGTTTTGTTTTGAGACAGGGTCTCACTATGCAGTCCAAGCTGGTCTTGAATTTGTAATCCTACTGCCTCAGTCTCTTGAGTGCCATCACAGTTCTTAATCAACTCTTACCGGATAGCTTTTAAAAATTTAAAAATTTGTTTTTAGTCACTTTATAGCAGTGTGCTTTTATGGATTTATCTATTTTCTTTCTGCAAGTTTCAGTTTTTTGTTTTAAAGAACATCTATATTTATTTTTTTTAAAGGAGGAACACAAATTGCTAACCCGAAGCAGTTCATTCTAGAAAATTCCATCCTCTAAAAAAAAGGTGGTGGGCACTCCAAAAACATCTCTTTGTGTAGGCCAAACAGTCCATATTATTCTTCCCTTCTGTTTTTGAACAATCTATGGCAAAATATAAAAGAAAAAATATGCATGCCTTACTTTTCTCCAGTCTATCTGGAATCCTTCCCATGATTCAGAGATACTGGGACTAACAGCCAAGGTGTATATTCTGCATGTGGAGCCCTGGTCAGTATTATTGCCACAGTAAAGATAGACACACAGTACTGGTAGTCCTCTATCCAAGTTTCCTCAAGGCTGGGCACATGTTCGCCAGAATGACCTATCCGATCATCCTCAGAATCTTACTTTGTACCCTACTTCTAACTTTTTATAATAAATTGAAGCCCAGAGTGGATCGACTTTAGAAGTTTTTTTGTCTTCTTTGCAGCCATGATCTTCTTGGTTGGAAGCAGGATGGTTCCCAACCAAAAGCAGCTGCCAAGATGCCTTGGGAGCAATAAAAGGCACTCAGGCCAAATATATTTCTTAATCTCAGAGTCAGACCAATGTAGCCAGCTTTACTGAGTACTTGCTACTGTGACATAGGTGACACTCTGCTACACTGAATCCTAAAGAGCAATCTGCACACCACTCATGTGGACAAGGTGACTCTAGGTGGGACATTTATGATTTCATTGATGTTACTGCATAGGACAAAGCTAAATTTAAAAAGCTAGTCTAATTGACTTAAAATATTAAGTAAATTGCAATGTGTATATCACATAAGGGAAATGCTTTGCTGGACCAGTTGTGGGCATGCAAAATACTCTGCCCTGCAAGAGTTCAACAGTCTAACAGGGTAGACAAAGAAAGACACACATGCAAATAATAAAGGCAGACTGTAGCAAGAGGGGAATGTGCTAAATGTCTTGCAGACTTGCACCAACCATGAGAGGTTGTGTTCTTGGTAGGATCTGGGAAGGCTTCTTGGTAGGAGAATGCTTGGAAGGATGCTTCAATGATGTGTGGAAGTTTGACGGGGCAAGTGAGACAGCAGAACATCCTCCCTGGAGGGGCTGTTTAGGCAGAGACATGGAGCCTCCTGCGTGTGAGGAAAAAAAAATAGAACATGGGCAAGGGAGCAATCTAGCAAGGCCCTGAATGTGGGCTGAATATGGATTTTACTGTGGAGACCCTGGGTGGTGGAGCCACTTCCACACTATCTTGATGGAGTGCGGAGGGGTGGAAGGCAGAAGGAAAGAGTTGGGGTGGACAGGCAAGAGGTGTAGAGGGACTTAACAGGGGTCCTGAGAGTGTGCAAGCAGAGTTAGGTTTGAGGGAGAATGTGAGGATTTGATGATTAATGGACTGGGAGAAAAGGAGGGAAAGTACAGGGTAAATATAAAGCTAATGCTGAAATGCTATTCTTGAAGCCATTAGCTTATCTCTGACCCAAAGTAGGAAGCAGAAGGAGGAGGAATTTTAATCATTGGCAGATCTCACTAGGGAAGTGTTGAATGTATAGACATGCAAAGCAAGTAAGTAGGAAGCCCAGGAAACGGGACTGCAGCCCGGAAGTGAGGGGGGGAAGTGAGGCTGTGTTGGAGTGAAGGGAGAGTCACATGGAATCTTGGACAATGAGATACTTAAAGGGTAATCAGAAAAGAGGAGGCACTGAAGGAAACCGTGGAGGAACTTTGGAGAGACAGGTTGGTAGAGGAGGAAAAAGTAGCAGGCTGAGGGATTCCCCGGTCACTGCTAGGAATGGTAGCACCACCCAGTACCACCCTTGCCTCTGCTTCTCTCTGGCTTCCACCTCCCCCTGCCCAGAAGGTCACACTAAGCCCAGGTGTAATCCACCTTCATAGCCTCTCAGGACCTCCACAAGGCAAAGTGACAGTTGAGCATGGCTGCTTTCAATTTCCCTACTCAGGAAAATAGGTCATGTCTCCAGGGACAAAGGGACTCCCAGGGGACCCTCGCTTAGATTTCAGGTTAGCTGACAAATATTGGTCCCTTCCGCCACATACCACAGGATTTCTGAAGGAGCAGACACCCACGAGGGTGTGCCTGGGCCAGCAGGCCTGCAGTGGGAGGTGGAGGCAAGGACTGGGCTGCTGGTGGAGTGGGGCTCGCTGCGCTACAGTGCTAGCTTTGTGCTGAGGGTACTGATGGGTCCTTTTCCGGCAGGCAGTAGTGGACGCTCAGCAGTGGTAGAAGGCCGCTGGTGGACAGTAAGCATCTTCCATCATCCTACTTACCAACAGTGAGCTAGCTTCAAATCTCCATTATTAAATGATAAACTGCCTTCCAATCAAAGCAAGTTTTGAAATCCATTGGCTACTCTGCTCTCTGCTACCTCAGCAAGGTTCTACAAAATGATGAAGACCTATGGTGTGAAGATCCACACACTGGTGGGCACCATGAAGAACAGGACCATGGGGCTGGCCACACAGCACACTACGGCACTGCCTACCATGGCCATCGACCTGAAACACCATGAGGACCAAGACAGCAGCAAGAGCAGACGACAAGCAAGTGCAAATGAGGTAGAGGGTGATAGCCCTTGCTACCCCCTAGAATGAGGATCGATAACAAAACTTAAGCTCAAAAATACCTTCATTTATTTAGGAATCCATGGTTTATGCCTACATTTTTTGAAACAGGGTGTAACAAGCTTGCAGGTAATTCAAAATAACACAAGAAAAAAACAAAGGTAATCCATTTTTAATCCACTAAGTAAATGAGCTCTATACGTATGAAGATGCAGCTTAACACAGAGGATAAGAGAGTCTCCTAGAATAGAAACTTGTTTAGGGTAAGGAGTGGGAATTTGGCAAACACTTTCTATTTCAATTTTTTATTTAAAGTCAAGCAGTATCTTAACATGCTTTTTTTTTTTTACAGATAATTTAAAGAAAACTCCTACTATGTGTTTCTAAAGAAAGACAACTGTTCATTTGCCCCTCTGTAAATGAAGGCAACTTCATGTTTTCTAGGTCATATATATTTACCAGTAACTGATTAAAACAGTGTAACATTCTTCTAAGAAAGAAGTCATGTGGCAATTTTGCGTGGATTGTTAGGGTGTTCAGAAAATCTATACGATCTATCAGGTACTCCTATTAAATAGTGATATGTTAGATTTTTTCGAGATATTTACCTGCGCTTTTAAAGAAATAACCAGACAAAAATGGACTTTAAAAAACCATCATATCTGTAATTGTAACACATAATAATATTATTGGGTGGATTATCACCTTTTTGCATATAAATATTCAGTCATTCAGCACATATGACTTGAGAGTCTAATATACATCAGGCTTTGGGGAGATCTTACCCAGACTGTGTTTGGAACTGACGGAACTTGCAGTTTCTCCTGGCTGGGTAAGAATCTACCCCAGGAGGCCAAAAGGGCCTCCTGTGCCAAGGCAGCACAGAGTACTCTCTTTCCTGGGTGGACAGCTGAGGGAGCTGCAGCCATGGCCTGAGTTGAAGCACACACAATTTTACACTCTGGTTTGTTAGCTGAGCATCTCCCCTGGTGTCATCTTTTAAGGGCTAGTGTCATTCTTCCTGCCTGCTACTGTATGTCTATGTGGGACTGCCACTCTCCTGGTTCAGAAAAGAGCCCAAAAACCCTTTCTCAAAATACCTTCCTCTATTCCACTTCTAAAACTTAACTGTTAGCAATTCACCCCTTACTAACATTAAGCACTGTCACCCACAAAAACCCTTGTCTATTTCACCAAATGACAGAAAAGGCCAAAAGATAAGGGTCTGAGTTCAGATCAGTCATTGACTAGCCATGAACCTTTGACTATAACTTATTATTGTCTGAGTCTCAGTTCCCCAATCTGTAAACTGGAGGCCACAATAGTAATTTCTTGAGAAATGTCGGGAAGATTAAGGAAGATGTATGTATCATTAGGGTACTCTCGCCTCTAATCATTCTGGTGACTTGATGGGGAAACACAGAGAAAAGAGAAACCCAGTTCTACACTCAGACAACTGAGCTGATTGACTATTGCACGGGAAGCTATTCTCCTCCTAAACCAGTGGCGGTGAACCTATGGCACGTGTGTCATGGTCAGTCACTTGTTATTGTAAGCTCTAAGAGGTTCACCATCATGGTAATCTAAACTATATCACTGACCACACAATACTCTGACAAACTTTATTCTTATGTTTATATTTATATTTGTTTACTTGCCCCATCCATTCATCCATTAATCCATCTACCTAACTATCCATCCATCCCTCCATCTGTCCATGTATCTACCCTTAGCAAGCACACTGTATTTACCCCTTTTCATACTCCCAGGGTTTCCTTGCCCAGGCAGATGTGTGGCATGGTCCAGTCCTGGAGAAGAACTTCAACTGTCTCTTGACTATTGGATTTACAAGGTCCTACAGCCCTCCTTCTAAGAAGACAAAGAGAAATATCTACTAGCCAGTATTACATAAACTTATCTCTACAGACAGTAACTTTACATTTTAATTCTTCAAAACAACAGGTAACAGACTCCTAAAAGTGAAGACACCACTAGGTCAACAGTTAAGCATTTAAAAACCAACTTACTGTGCAAAAAAAATTCATACTAGGTTCTCATTTATTTGTTACCATTAAGATTTGTTCTTTCAAATGAGTCAGCATCTCCCGAGATCCAGCCATGTTGGAACTTAGGGCACTGAGCAAGAAAGCAACCTGCCTGCCTTTCTGGTAAGCAGCTGAGGCGCGAGCAAGCGGTGGGTAAGCCAGGAAGAAAACCAGTCAGATTCTACTGTGAGCCTACTGCTGGGTGGGTTGAGAATCAAATTTCCCATTCCCCACCCCCACCCCCATTAGCAACTGGGAGCCAGAGGTCTGAGCATCTCTTGGGAGGATGACTGTATGCAATATAGCAAATAGGGGGGATTTCCTTTTATCATCTCTTTGAAGGCAAATATTGTTTTCACTGTTTTGCTTTGTTCTGATTAATTGTTTTGCTCTATTCAGTATTCTGTTTTGATAGGTTTTATAATGTTTGGTTTTGGGTTTGATTTTGCTGTACCTTATTGAATGGACAACTATTGTGAAGATATTGAGATATACTATAATACCTATTACTGTTATCCTGGTATCCTGCTCTGAAGTTCTATACCAATTTCACTGCATTGTCTTGATTGGCTTTGTTCTGTCTTGTTCTATTGTATTTTACTACTTCAAAATAAAAAAAAAAGATTTGTTCTTTCATAGGCAGATATATTATTCAGTATCACTACTAAAGAACATGTTCCCCTTAGAAAATAAAAACTTCTGTTGTATTAAGTAGGTAGTAGGAAAAAGCAATGTGGAGGGTTTGGGGAGGTCTGTCAATAGGAAACTATCACAGAACTTAATGGAGGGAAATCTAAAGTCAAAACATCTCATGGCACTAGTCTGACTCTAACAGATATTTACACTTTAAAATATGAGGTCAAAAAGAACCAAAAAGTTGGGTGGAATATTGGAGAAAGGACAATTTCCTGTGATCCCTGGGTCCCAACTGTGTGTCTCACACCAGGAGCTTGATCTTGCTGTCCTGTTAGCCTATGCAGGCATGTCACAGAAGTAGCAGATTCCACAGGATGCTGCACTGGGGCCTGGCAGTCTTGCTTCAAGAGGGAGAAACTTGAGGCTCCACAACAGAGCTTCTAAAGTTCTTATGGTCTTCTCTTCACCACGTTCAGGGTTGCCAAGTGAAATGTGTTTGAAAAAGGCTTAAAAGTCCCTGGGCTCCCAGATAAGTGAGACTCATTATCAGATGTTCTCAGTGATGATAGGTGGCAACTTAGAATTACCTGCAGACTTGTTCAAAATCCTTATTCCTTCTTGAAGTGATCCAACAGGGCCAGGGTAGGGATCCAAGACTGGTATTTGGTACAAGATGCCTCAGGAATTCTGATGAGCTGCCAATTTTGGGACCCTTTGGATGAGATGATCTTCTTGGGGAACCAATGACATTATACACTGAACTTCGAAATTCAGTTTAAGTCCCTACCCCAGTACCTTAGAATGGAATAGCATTTAGTAATTAAGAGATGATTAAATTAAAATGAGGCCATGAGGGTAGGGCCCTGATCCAATAGGGCCCATGTCCTCACAAGAAGAGAGAGAGAAGTCAACAAGAAACAAGCCCTCCCTGCAAGTCAGTACCATGTGTGGGCTGCTGTGGGGAGATCCAGATGCCAGCCTTTTCCCATGAGTTGGCACTATTTGTGGACTGGAGAGGAAGAGAACAAAAAGCCAACAAGAAACAAGCCCTCCCTGTGAGTCAGTGCCATGCACAGGCTGCTGGGGGTAGAGCCAGAGCCTAGCACATTCTGGCACAGGGGCTAGGAGACAAGAAGAGCCAACCCTTGTCCTGCACCGAAAGCAACTTGCTGATCTGGAGAAATACAGGCTGTGATGATAGCTATTGAGGTAAAATACAATTTAATGCTTGTAGTATTTAGTGTTTCACTGACTTTGCAGGTCTAAAACCAGTAGTCTGAAATTCTATTCAGAGGATAACAATATGCAATATAGTATCAATTGGTCATTGATAATGGGCCATTATCTTGTTTTGAAGTCCTGTATCATTTTCACTGTTTTGCTGGGTTGGGATTTATTCTGTTTTGTTTTGTTTGATTTTATTATATCTGATGGTATGGGCAGTTATTTCAAAGATAACAAAAATATATTATGGTAGCCATTTTGGATTTGCTATTATCTTGCTGTGAAGTCCTTTATTGCATTCATTGTTTTTTTTATTGGTTCTATTCCATTCTGTTTTGTTTGATTTTTACTAAGTCTGAAGGTGTGAGTAGCTATTTCGAAGGCAATAAGAGGCATATGGCAACCATTGTTGATTTCCTATTACTTTGTTTTGAAGTCCTGTATCACTTATGCTGTTTTGTTTTGATTGATTTTATTTCATTTTATTTTGCTTGGTTTTATGCTCTCTAAAATTAAAAAAAAGAAGAAATGGAAGAGAAGCTGAGCATGGTGGTGGAGGCCTATAATTCCAGGGGTTTAGGAGGCTGTCTTGGTTACTTTTCTCTCACTGCTGAGACAAAATACCTGATGCCCAAAATTAGGGAAGGGAAGGTTTATTTAGCTTATAGTTTTCTGGAGGTTTCAGTCTATAGTCAGCAGGCTACAAGGCAAGGTGCCGTGCCTGAGGGGCAGCTGTTCATGGTGGCTGCAAGTGGCAAGAGCAAAAGGGCAAAAGGGGAAAAGCATGCCTCTTTCCCTCCCCTATATAGTACGCTGGTTACCCACCCCTGAGTAGGTACAGCACTTACGCCACCAATCCCAGCACTAGACAACAAACCAATTACAACATTAGATTCAGCCACCTCCATGAATGCATGAGGCTTGGGGGCCACCAGACACAAACCATAATAGAGGCTGAGGCAGGAGTTCCCAAGCTTCAGGTCATCTCGGGCAATTTAACAAGACCCCCATCTCAAAATAAAAAGAAGGATTGCAAGTTCCAGCCCAGCCTAGGCAGTTTAGCAAGATATGTTAGAGTTAAAAAAAAAACAATTAAAATTGAAAGCTTGGGATTATAGTTCAAGAAGACAGCCCTGGGTTCAATTCTCAATATTAAAAATAAAGAGGTATTTGTGGGGTGTTTTGTGCATAACATTTGGAAATGACTATCCTACCACCATAAAAAAGAAAGAGTATTTACATTGAAGCAATCTGAATACTTAACTGATATGACTGATCATATCCTTCAGATATCCCAATGGCTCCCTCCTTCATCTGGGTTTCTCATCCCAAGTCACCATTTCTGATAGCACAACATCCCTGACCATCCTAAATAAAACAGTACACCCACATGCCCCAGATTCACATATTCCACATGTACCCCAAGTCAATTCTCATCCCTCATCTTGTTTTATTTTTCTTCATTACATGTATAGTCTCTAGATTCACTGTGTGTCATCAGTACCTGGCTTATAACAGATGGGGATAAATCCTTGTTGAATAAATAGAACAAGACAATGTTCATATGATGACAATGATGGGAAAGTGTGACCAACTTTCCTCACACAAGATGACTTGCTTTATAGAACACAACACGGGCCATCTTTGGAAAGTGAGATTATAGCCTTTATTGCTACATGTATTTTTTCCTTAAATTACCATGATGAACACATAGTACTTACACAAAAGATAAAACTTTTTAAAAAAAGAAAACCTGTTTTTAAATATTATCTTGTCCAGATGTCTGAATTGGTCTTCATACTTACTGACAAGACGTACAAGTCCTTCTATCAAACTACCCTGATGTAACTAGTTATTCTCTGAATAAAACATAAAGTAACTCATGCAGGGCAATCACCATCATCACACCACAGATCAGTGTACTATGGAAAAGGGAAATGACCAGAACAATTCTTTTTTCTCACTATGACTGACACAACGTTCGCAATGATGTAGGCAGAAATTGCTACCACAACTATCATCAAGCAGAAGAGCCTCTCTGAGACCTGTGCTCCACTGTATGGAGCACCTTTCCTTCTACTTCTACCCCACTGCCTAAAAGGAACCATTAGCATCCTTCTCACTTAGGGGACCTGTAAGAACTATCTAAGGACTGTCTGAGAGGCAGTGAACCCTACCATCTTTAGACTCACTGAAGCAAGGAGGAGGACTTTTTAATTCCCTGTAAAAAAAGTGCACTAAGGTTCACATAATTCACCTGGCCTTTACAATCATGAGAGCCTAATTTTCTGGACACAGTATGGTACCTACAGGGCAGGCATCCTGAGAAAAACTTTACTTCTGATCTTTGGTTTCTTATGCTTGGGAGAACTAGGGGACACTTTTTATAACCATAACTTCAAACTCAGAAGAAGTTCATGACAAAATGGGCCATGTTTTAGCTAGATCCTCACTCTGGACCGACTGCCCATAACCAAGATTTCCTGGCTTTATCTCTAATGATGAATGAAAATGTCAGCTTAATGGCCTCATCAGTACCATTCGTTAGTAAGATTCATTGAAATGAAACCAGACAGCTATAGACAGATCAGCTCTGTTGAACCTAAAAAGAAAGTTAATATATGGAGTCAGTCACAGAAAAAAGTTCTAGATGCTTTCCCCTCCATGCTACCAAGCAAGCTTCTTTTTTTAGGATTAATAACATTAGGGTAAAAGATACACTGCCAATAACTCTCCTCAAAATACTCTCTCTCACTCTGAACACATTTCTCCTATCATTCTTGCCACTTCTGTTTTTTCATTTTAATTTTTAAATCTTTATTAGCACATGTTTACAGTACATAATAACATTCATCAAGGGCAGTTAATACATGGACATAACACATCTTAACTTTTTATTGCTCCTTCCTTTTTCTCCCTCTTTCTTCCCTCTCCATTTCTTGGTCCTTTTCCTATCTGAAAAGGATCTACCTCCCTGTTTTGTACTGTCTTTTATTTTGCTCTTTGTACTTTAAATTTCTCATTTAAGAGAAACCATGCAATATTGAAGCTTTTGTGTCAATTTATTTCACTTCTGACCACTTGGTTTTGAGGTTTCCCAGATCATGAAGTGTTCTTTTGTATGCACAACAAACTTAAATTTTAAAATTTTATATGATTTTATTTTTTGATGAAACTAAGGTAGAACGTTCCATAACAACTAGGATATTAACTAATGATAACCACTTAATAGATTTTAAATCTAAAGTAGATTTTAATGTTTAAAAATCTGAGTACTGCTTTTTTCCTCTTCTGGGGACTGTGTCTACTGTTTAGGCTTTCACCATGGTCCAGTGCTTGACTTACCACCGTAGGCTCGCCTACGACACAGCCTCTAACAAAACTAGGCTGTCCCGAACACCAAGGAACAGAATCGTTTACCTCTACACCAAGAGGGTCAGGAAGGCCCCCAAGTCCACATGTGGTGTGTGCCCAGGCAGACTTCGAGGAGTCGTGCAGTGTGACCTAAAGTTCTCATGTGACTGTCTAAGATGAAGAAGCATGTCAGTAGGGCCTACAGGGGCTCCACGTGTGCCCAGTGTGTCCGAGACAGGAGCAAGCGTGCTTTCCTTATTGAGGAGCAGAAAATCATGATGAAGGTGTTGAAGGTGCAAGCGCAGAGTCAGAGGGCAAGTAGAGGACAGTGCTCTTTGTGGAATAAAATATTGAAAAGCCAAAAAAAATCTGAGTACCTTACAGAACAGACTTTATCTTAGAACATGTTTTTTATTTTAAAGAGAATAAAACAAAAGAGGACAGAACAAAGCAGATCAGAACAGAGCTACATAAGCAACACAGCACTTTACAACAAGACAACTGGATATTAACAGTAGCTACCATAATGTCTCTTTCTTTGTAATAGTTGAGCATGGTTTCACATACAATAACATGAAACATAACAAAATGATATAAAATCATTCAAGGGAATAGAACCAATGGTAATAGAAGAATAAAAGCATGGTAGGACTTCAAAGCAAGATGATATTAAATCAGCAAAGGCTGCCATAACGTTTTGTTTTCTTCAAAATAGCTGCTCATACCATTGCACATAATAAAATCAAACAAAACAGAATAAAACCACTCCAACTGATGAATGAAAACATTAAAAGGCTTCAAAGCTATGTAATGGGGAATCATGATTACCATAAAATCTTATATACTCTTACCATTTCTCACACTAGGAAGACTATACGGTATTTACACATGTGAGTTTGGTTTATTTCACTTATAAGTATGGTTTTAAGTTGTGTCCATTTATTTATAAATATCTCAATGTGATCATTCTTTATAGCTGAGTAGTACTCCATTGTATAAAAATGCCACAACTTTTTTATCCATTCCTCAGTTGATGGGCACTTAGGTTGTTTCCAAGATCTGGCTATTATAAATCATGCTGCTATAAACATGGGGGCACATATATCACTGTGGTATGATGTTTTCAGTTCTTCTGGGAATGTGCCTAGAAGTGGAATAGCTGGGTCAAATGGGACTTCCAATCCCAGCTTTTTGAGGAATCTCCAGACTGACCTCCACAGTGGTTGCACCAGTCTACACTCCCACCAACAGTGCAGAAGAGTTCCTTTTTCCCCACAGCCTCTCCAGCATTTGTTGTTGGTAGTTTTCTTTATTCTGGCCATTCTTTCTGGAGTGAGATGGAATCTCAGTGTGGTTTTAATTTGCACTTCTCTAATGACTAATGATGATGAGCATTTTTTCATGTATTTATTTGCCATTCATATTTCTTCATCTGAGAACTGTGTATTCATCTTAGATGCCCATTTTTGGATTGGGTCTTTGAATTTCAAGGGTCTGATTTTTTAAAATTCTTTATACATTCTAGACAGAAGTCCTTTGCCTGAGGGACAGTTCACTAGGATATTTTTTCCCAGTTTGTGGGTTTTCTTTTCACTATGCTGGAGATTTCTTTCGACATGCAGAAACTCTTTAATAAGACATGATCCCAGTTATTGATTCTGGGGAGTATTTCCTGTGTGGTTTGATTCTTGTTCATGAATTCTCTACTTACCCCTGTGTCTTCAAGATTTTTACCTACTTTGTCTTACAACAGATTTAGTGTTTCTGTTTTAATATTTAGATCTTTGATCCATTTAGATTTTAGTTTAGTACATGGTGACAGGCATGGGTCTAGTTTTAGTTTTCAGCATTTGGATAACCAATTTTTCCAGCACCATTTATTAAAGAGACTATTGTTCTTCCAGTGAACATGTTTGGCTCTTTTATCAAACATAAGGTGGTTGAGTGTGTTTGTAGTTGCGGTTGTATCTTCCAATCTATTACATTGATCCTTAGATCTGTTTTTATTCCAGTACCATATTGATTTTATAACAGTAGCTTTGTAGTATAACTTCAAGTCAGGGATTGTGATGCCTCCTGCCTTGCCTTTGTTGCTTAGAATTGCCTTTGCTATTCTGGGTCTCTTCTGGTTCCAGATGAATTTTAGGAGTGATTTCTCTAGATCTATGAGGTATGTTAGTGGTATTTTCATTGGGATTGCATTGAATCTGTATAATAATTTTGGGAGATTGGCCATTTTCATAATATTTATTCTTCCTATTCATGAACAAGGGATGTCTTTCCATTTTCTGAGGTCCTTTTTGACTTCTTTTTTCAAGGTATTATAATTTTCCCTGTATAGCTCCTTTACCTATTTCATTAGATTAATTCCTTTTTAAAAATTTTTTTTAAAATTTTATTTTAAAAGGGAGTAAAATCAAACACAACAAAACAGAACAGAATGGGACATAAGAAAGCATAAATTTCAAAGCTAGACAACCAGAGATCTTCACTATCTGTCATATTGTCTCTTGTTTTCTTCCAAATGGTTATCCTCGTCTTTGCATATGGAGAGCTCATACTAAATAACATAGCCAATCTTTTCATAAGATGTGTAGTTCACTGTCTCCCACTTGCTAGGCAGGGGGGAAGGAAGCGGGGGACATAGGATGGGGTACAGAATGACATGAGATGTCTGATTCTCAGCCCACACACAGGCAGGATCACAGTCACCCTCCAGAGACGGGAAGAGTTCCTTGCTCTCCCGGCACCCCAAGTCAACTGCACGGTGCAGGTCCCGATGCGCCAGGGTCTCCCTCCTTCGGGCTGCCAAAAGTCTGCCACACTCTCAGCTGCCCCCAGAGAGATGTGGAGCTCCTTGTTCTCCTGGCACCCCAAGTCAACCACACAATCAGGTCCTGACATGCCAGGGTCTCTCTCCTTCGGGCTGCCGAAAGTCGGCCATACTCTTAGCCGCCCCCCAGAGAGGGGAGGAGTTCCTTGTTCTCCCAACACCCCAAGTCAACTGCACGGTGCAGGTCCCAATGTGCCAGGGTCTCTCCCCTGCAGGCCCACCGAAGTCTGCTATACTCACCTGCTATTTCTTTCTGATGAATTGACCATTCCATTTCCAAAGTTCTGAAATGGCCAACAGACCACAGAAAGAATTCTCTTTAGGCTCTTGTTTGAAACCAGCAGCTACAGTGATCAGCTGGCCTTGCTTCAGGGCCACAGATTAACTCCTAAATATTTCGTTTTTTTGGATGCTAGTGTGAAGAGTGTGGCTTCTTTTATTTCTCTCTCAGTATTTTTGTTGTTAGTGTATAGGAATGCTATTGATTTTTTAATATTGACTTTGTATCCAGCTACATTGCTGAATTTATTATATGTAGGAGTCTTTCAATGGAGTTTTGGTGGTCTTCTATGTAGAGTATCAAGTCACCTGCAAATAATGATAATTTAATTTCCTCTTTTCCTATCTTTACTCCTTTTATTTCTCTCTCTTGTCTAATTGCTCTGGCTAGTATTTCCAGTACTATGTTGAACAGGAGTGGTGACAGGGGACATCCTTGTCTTGTGCCTGATTTTAAGGTAAAGGCTTTCAGTTTTGGGCCATTTAATATGATGCTGGCTGTTGGTTTGTCATAGATGGCCTTTGTCATATTGAGGTAAAGACCATCTATTCCAATTCTCTGTAAGGTTCTTATCATGAATGAGTGTTGGACCTTATCAAAAGCTTTTTCTGCATCTATAGAGATGGTCATGTGGTTCTTACTTTTGGCTCTATTGACATGGTGGGTTACATTTATTGATTTATGTATGTTGAACCATCCCTGCATTCCTGGGATGAATCGCACTTGGTTGTGGTGTATAATCTTCTTGATGATTTGTGCATCCTGTTTGCCAATATTTTATTGAGAATTTTTGCATCTATGTTCATTAGGGATATTGGCCTATAGTTCTCTTTTTTAGTTGGGTCTTTTTCAGATTTTGGTACTAGAGTAATATTTGCTTCCAGGAATAACTTAGGAAGAATTGCTTCCCTTTTGATTTCATTGAAAAGTTTGAGGAGTGTTGAAGTTAAGTCTTCTTTGTATTTCTTGTAGAATTGCACAGCAAATCCATCGGGGCCTGGGCTCTTCTTTGTTGTTAAGGACTTACTTATGTTTTCAATTTCATTAATAGAAATTGGGTTATCCAGCAGTTTTTCATCTTCCTGATCCAGCTTTGGTAGTTCATATGTTTCTAGGAATCTATTTCTTCAGTGTTATCAAACCTATGAGAGTAGAGGTTTTCAAAATAGCTGTTGATGATCTTCTGTTTTTCCACAGAGTCTGTAGTGATTTCACCTTTTTCATTCCTTATTATATGAATTCGAGTTTTTTCTTTCCTTTTTTGAATAAATTTGGTAAGAGGATTATCTTTCAAACAACCAACTCTTTGATTCATTGATTGGTTGTATTGTTTTCTTAGTATCTATTGCATTAATTTCTGCTCTGATCTTTATAATTTCCTCCCTTCTTTTGGTTTTGGGCTTGGCTTGCTCTCCTTTTGCTAGATGTTTGAGGTGTAGCATCAGGGTGTTTATTTGTGTTCATTCTGTTTTCCTGATGTGGGGACTCAGTGCAATAAATTTTCCTCTGAGGACTGCTTTCATTGCATCCCACAAATTCTGTTAAGGTGTATTTGTATTTTCATTTGCTTGTAGATATTGTTTAATTTCTTCTTTAATTTCCTCTCTGACCCACTGATTGGTCAAGAGTGTATTATTCAATTTCCATGTGTTTGTGGGGTTTTTGCAGTTTCTTTTGTCATTAATTTCTAGTTTCATGGTGCTATGATCCAATAACATGCATAGAATAATTTCAATTCTTTTGCATTTACTTAAATATGTTCTATGGGCTAGTATATGGTCTATTTTAGAGAATGTCCCATGTACTGCTGAGAAGAATACATATTCTGATGTTGTTGGATGGAACACTCTGTATATGTCTATCAAGTCCATTGTTCACAGCTGTGATTCAATTCTGTTATGTCTTTGCTGATTTTCTGTCTAGTTTATCTGTCCCTTTGTGTCAATGGCATGTTAAGCTCTCCTGTTATAATTGTGCTATTGCTTATTTGATTTTTCATTTCTGTTGATACTTGATTTGTATAGCTGGGTGCTCTGGAATTAGGTGCATATATATTTAAGATTGTTATCTCTTCTTCTTGAAGTTTTCCCCTAGCTAGTATGTAGTGACCTTCTTTATCACTTTGGATCATTCTTGGTTTGAAATCCACATTGTCTGCAAACAGTATAGCTACCGCCATTTTTTTTTTTTTTTTTTGGTTTCCTGTTGCATGAAGTCTTGTTTTCCATCCTTTGACTTTCAGTCTATGAGTTTCCTTTTTGGTTAGATGGGTTTCTTGTAGATAGCATATGGTTGGATGCTGTTTCTTGATCTATTCTGCCAGTCTGTTTCTTTTGATTAGTGAATTGAAGCCACTTACATTAATGGTTGTAACTGTTATATATTGGTTTATTGTTGACAGGTTATCTTTCTATTGTTGTTTACCTTTCCATTCTGTTTAATTGTCTGCCTTGTTTAGTGGTTTCTTCCTATGTGCATCTAGAATGTCTTTCAGTATTCTTTGTAGGGTTGGTTTGGTGGTCATGAAGTTCTTCAGCTAGTCTTTGTCATGGAAGTGTCTTATTTCTCCATCCATTTTGAAGGACAGTTTTGCAGGGTACATCAGTCTGGGTTGGAAGTCATTTTCCTTCAGGATCTGAAATACTTCACTCCATGCTCTTCTTGACTTTTTTGTTTGTGTTGAGAAGTCTGCTGTGATTCTGATAGGTTTTCCTTTATAGGTGATCTGTCTTTTCTCTCTAATAGCTTTTAGTATTCTGTTCTTATGTTGGATTTCTGGGATGGTGATTATTATATGTCTGGGTGTAGTTTTATTTTGGTTATGGCTATTTGGAGTTCTATATGCTTCACTAATCTGTATGTCAGTTTCCATTCTCATGTTTGGGAAATTTTCAGCTATTACTTCTGTAAGTAGCCTCTTGATGTCATTTGTGCTATGCCTTTCTTTTTTTATTTTAAAGGGTATAAAATTTAACACAACAAAACAGAACAAAATGGGACATAAGAAAGCATAAATCTCAAAGCTAGACAACCAGAGATCTTCACTATCTATCATATTGTCTCTTGTTTTCTTCCAAATGGTTGTCTGTATCTTTGTCTATGGAGAGTGCATACAAAACAACACAGCCTATCTTTCTCAAGAGGTCCAGTTCACTGGCTCCCACTTGCTAAGCGGTGGGGGGGGCATGGGATAGGGGATGGGGCAACGTGAGATGTTTGATTCTCAGCCCATGCACCAGCAGGTTCACAACCACTCACCAGAGAGGGGAGGAGTTCCTTGTTCTCCTGGCACCCCAGGTCGCCACATGGTGCAGGTCTCAAGATGCCAGGGTCTCTCTCCTGTGGGCCTCCAAAGCCTGCCACACTCACAGCTGCCATTTCTTTCTGATGAACTGACCATTACATTTCCAAAGTTCTGAAATGGCCAACAGACCACAGAAAGAATTCTCTTTAGGCTCCTGTTTGAAACCAGCAGCTATAGCAGTCTGCTGGCCTTGCTTCAGGGCCAGTGTCCCCTTCTTTTTCATTTATCCCTATTAATCTTTTGTTTTTTTTTCCTTTCATTATCTTGCAGCTGTTGAATTGTTATTTCCTGATTCCTTGTTATTTTTAAAAGATCTTTCTTTTCCTGTTCACTAGCTGCAATCTTATCTTCAAGGTCTGAAATTCTATATTCACTTTCGTTGAGGCAGTTTTGGCAACTTTTAATAGAATTTTTGATTTCCTGTATATCTCTTTGGATTTGCTTCATGCATTCAGTTTGTTCCTTATAATGTTCATTCATAGATTCTGTTTGCTTTGTTCCTCTAATTTTTAAACTGTGTCTTCATTAGATGTGTTCACTATTACTTTCACTACTTTTATCATTTCTTCTTTTACCTGGGAAATTATTTCTGATTTGAGTTTCTCTATAGCTTCCCTGAGTTGCTTCTTTATTTCAGTTGATATAATTTCAATCACTTCAGGTGTATGGCTTCTATTTTCTTCTATATACACGGATCCTAGGCTTTCTTGGGTTGGGCTGGAGGTTTGAGACTGCCTTCCGGTCTTTCATTTTGTCATTTTCCTATATTTCCTTGCTTTTAGCAGTGTTCCAAAACTTCCCCTGGGTGTGTTGGAATTCACCTCCTGTGCCCTCAGCTCCTGGGACTGAATGAAGGTCACTGAGCTTGGCCCAGTCAGGCCTGCAGGACCTCTCAAGCCTAGTCCAGTGTTTTAGGGAGTTGGGTGAGAACTTACCAGAGCACTGGTCTCAAACTCTCCCCAGGCCTCTTGGACTGAAAGAAGGCCACTGAGTGTGGTTTAGAACACTTTTTATACCTCCAAAAAATGAAAGAATGGAATCCATAAATCTGTAAGTCTATTGACACAAAGATTGTTCCCTTATAGAATCATTAAGACTGTTCCTTTATTTGAATCATATATCTAGAACAAAAAACCCTTGTAGCTATCAGCCAGAATCACAACAGTGAGAGAGCAAGTTAGATGACCTCCCAGCAAAACAGAAAACCCAGTAATTTCCTTTGTGAAGTTTAGTGTTTTCACAATTCACCTTTCTGTAATATTACAAGCTCCCAGAGAGGCAGGTTTGGGTCTATGTGTCTCATGCCATTTCTGGAACACATCATAGGAGAGAGAGGCATATTTTCTGAGTGAAGATTACTGGTAGCCCATCAGATATTAAACTTAGTTTCAGCTGCACTAAAAAAAATTAGCTCAGGAAAAGACAAATGTTAACATTTAGAACCTCACTGGAAAGAAGGTCTCCACCCACCTGTTCATTAACTGAAAAGCAAACAGCTTTGGAGGAAGTCCCTCCCTATCATGTACCTAGCTGTGATGACACATAGCTCAGGACAGCATGCACATCTGTTACTCAGTGTTTTGAAAGAGTTTGTCAAGTTCTTTTCAAGATCAGATAAAACAATGATTTGTGAAAGAGCATCCTGGGAGTAGAACTCAATTATTAGCCCCATTTTACAACTAAGTGTAAATGACTGAGCCACATGAGTAGTTGATGGCCTGGAAGCAAGGTCTTCAGGAAGCCTTTCTTGTGGCCTTCTCACTGTCTTCTTCCTCCATGTCTGGCTGTAGGCTACTTCTCACACAGGACTGAGTAAGGGCCACCAACTAAGTTCCTAGAGTCTTGCAAAGCTTGGCAGCAATGCAAAATGGCACAAGAGAGATTTAAAATGTATGGCAGTTGTTCTTCTTGATTTTGTGTTTCTATACCAACTGATAATAATCCATATCTTGCTTGATTCTATCTTGGATAAACACAGTATGGACAAGGAGGACCAACCCTTTTGGGATTAGGATATTATGCTATTACTTCCTTCATTATATAGTATATCATTTCTTGAAACTCTTGGGACCCATCCTACCACCGTGCTTAGTGTATAATCCCAAAGGTATATCTTGAAATTATTTATTACATTCAAATAGTATCAAAGCAGAGCTGAAATTCCCACCAGCCCCAACACATCTCAGGAGATGCAAATTTTTTCAAGTATTTCACATCAGAGAAGTATTGATTAGAAGTGCCTGTAAGATGAGTACTTAACTGGAAGAATAATGACATGAAAATGCAAAACAGTAGGTAATAAAAAATGTATATTTGTCTTTGGAAACATTTTTTATGTTTATGAGATCATTCAGTGTCCTGATGGCAGATTCTTTTTTTTTTTTTTTGGCAAGATTCTTTTTAAGGTGGTATCTCATTATGTTACCTGTGCTGATCTGGAATTTGCGAGCTCAACTGAGTTTCCCACCTCGGCTTCCTGAGTACAGGACCACAGTCATGTGCCACCAAACCCAGCTCAGTTTCTTGATAATTTGAATGTACATCTTCTGTACTGTAGGTGTTAAATCTCCCCCACAAGCCCATGTATTGAAGTCTTGGTTTCCAGGGTGGCACACGGGAGGTGTTGAACTGCTAGAAAACAGGGCCTTGTGAGAGTTTTAGGTTATGAGATTTAGGACCTCAGCCCCTTTCTCCTTTTGCTTCCTGGCCTTGAAGTTAGTATTTCACTGTGGACTCAAAGTAACCAACCAGGGACTGAAACCTCTAAAATTAAGAAACAGAACAAATCTTTTCTCTTTACAGGCTGATTATTTCAAGTACTTTGCCATAGTGATGGAAAGTGACTCACCATCACAATTAAGGCTCTTAATTTTGGCTCTAACTCTTTAGGTTTCCTAAGTGACCCTGTGCATGGTTTACCCAATTGTGTCTCCTACTATCTTCTTCTCTGTTTGGGAAATTGCATCATTTACATAAAAGGTTTGAAATCAGAATGTGTTCTTTCTACAAGCTCATTAGTTTACCCCTAAAAAGCATGATTTTCTTTTTTTAAAATGACCTCTCTCGTAATCCTTGCTGAGCTATACTAAACAAAAACAGATGTTTTATTACAGCACTTTGATGAGAAGAGATGTCTAAGTAAATATAAAAGCCAAATATTCTGAGGATAACATAAAATACAGGCAACCTACACTAAACTAACCAGGAGTTCACACTAGATGGAAAAACACAGTCTTCTAACATTTCTCTCAAGTATGTTTACACTTGGTTTACAGTACAAATTACAGCTAAAGGCATTTTAACCTGTTACTAAAATAAAAGAAGCATGACAATATAAATTGCAATAGTGTACACTGAAGTTATTTTACCAACAAAAATTCTAAATGAAGCCTATTAGAACATAGAAAGATATGGGATTTCCAAGATATATTAAGTTTTATAACAACTTATAAATAATGGTATGCAGTGAATTATCTCATTGATGTTACAACACAGACCATTTATGTTATATGCACAAATATGTGGAAATACTTAGAAGGTTACAATCCAAACATGAAATACATGATAGGTTACAATCCAAACATTCTAGAAGTTAGGGAAGAATCTAAAGTGAGGGAAGAATCTAGATTCTGTGATGAATCTAAAGTTGAATGG
>PVJX010029828.1:0-22588 GCA_004027295.1 Dolichotis patagonum | reverse complement strand
TCTTAGGGCACCGAGCCAACGAGTAACCTGCCTGCCACCCTGGTAAGTGACTGTCTTCTGGCAAGCTGCAGCCTCCCCAGGGTGGGAAAGCAACAAGAAAGGGCTTTTCCTGAGATCCGCGCCATGTGGGAACTTAGGGTACTGAGCCAACGAGTAACAATCCTGCCGCCATGGTAAGTGACTGTGGTCTGGCAAGCCTTGGCCACACAGGGCGGTGAAACAAGAAGCAAGAGCATTTTCTGAGATCCACAACATGTTGGAACATAGGTTGCCAAGCCAACCAGTAACCTGCCTGCCACCCTTGTAAGTAACTGGGGTCTGGTAAGCCATGGTCCGCCCAGGGCCAAGAAACAAGGAGCAAGAACATTTCCTGAGATCCACCATATGTTGGATCTTAGGGGGCCGAGCCAACCAGTAACCTGCCTCCAAGCTGGTAAGTGATTGTTGTCTGGCAAGCAGTGGCCAACCCAGGGCGGGGAAACAAGAAGCAAGAGCGTTTCCAGAGATCCATGCCATGTTGGAACTTAGGGCGCGGAGCCAACCAATAACCTGCCTGCTGCCCTGGTAGGTGACTGTGATCTAGCATGTAGCGGCCACCCCATGACTGGGAAACTGGGAAACAAGAAGCAAGAGCATTTCCTGAGATCCCCGCAATGTTGGAATTTAAGGCACCAAACTAACCAGTACCCAGGCTGCCGCACTGGTAAGTGACTGTGGTCTGGCTCGCCATGGCCAAGCCGGGTGGGGAAATAAGAAGCAAGAGCATTTCCTGAGATCCACGTCATGTTGGAACTTAGGGCACAGGGCCAACCAGTATATTGCCTGCCGCCCTGGGTAGTGACTCTGTTCTGGCAAGCATCGAGCTACCCAGGGTGGGGAAAAAAGTAGCAAGAGCATTTCCTGAGACACTCCCCATGTTGGAACTTAGGGTTTCAAGTTGCCCATTAACCTGCCTGCTGCTTTGGTAAGTGACTGTGGTCTGTCAAGCCGTCACCACCCCAGGACGGGGAAACAAGAAGCAAGACCATTTCCTGAGATCCGCGCCATATTGGAACTTAGGGCGCCGAGCCAACCAGCAAACTGCCTGCTGCCCTGGTATGCTACTGTTGTCTGTCAAGCTTCGGCCTTCCAAGGGCAGGGAAAAAAGTAGCAAGAGTGTTTCCTGTGATCCACCCCATGTTGGAACTTAGGGCGCCAAGACAAGCAGTAACCAGCTTGCCACCCTGCTAAGTGACTGTGGTCTGACAAGCCGCTGCATACCAACAGCAGTGAAACAGGAAGCAGGGGCACATATTGAGATCCGTGATATGTTGGAAGGTAGGGTGCCGAGCCAACCAGTAACCTGCCTGCCACCCTGGTAAGAGACTGTGGTCTGGAAAGCTGTGACCACCCCATGGCCGGGAACCAAGAAGCAAGAGGATTTCTTCAGATCCACACCATGTTGCAACTTAGGGCGTGAGCCAACCAGTAACCTGCCTGCTACCTGGTAAGTGACTTTGGTTTGTCCAGCCCCAGACAGCCCAAGGTGGTGAAACAATTAGCAAAAGCATTTCCTAAGATCTGTGGAATGTTGAAACTTAGGGTGCTGAGGCAACCAATAATCTGCCTGCCACCCTGTAAAGTGACTGTGGTCTGTCAAGCCACGGACACCACAGGGCGGGGAAAATAGAAGCAAGAGCGTTTCCTGGAATCCGCACCATGTTGGAACTCAGGGCGCCAAGCCAACCAGTAACCTGCCTGCCGCCCTGGTAAGTGACTGTGGTCTGGCAAGCCGCAGCCAAACCAGGGTGGAAAAATAGGAAGCAAGAGCATTTACTGAGATCTGCACCATGTTGGAACTTAGGGCGCCTAACCAACTAGTACCCTGCTTGCTGCCCTGGTAAGTTACTGTGGTCTGCCAAGCCTCGGGCAACCAGGACAGGGAGATAAGAAGCAAGAGCATTTCCTGAGTTCTGCCACATGTTGGAACTTAGGGCGCAGAGCCAACCAGGAACCTGCCTGCCGCCCTGGTAAGTGACTGTGTTCTGACAAGTCACGGCCACCACAGTGCTGGGATATAAGAAGCAAGAGCATTTCCAGAGATCCATGCCATGTTGGAACTTACAGCACTGAGCCAACAAGTAACTGTCCTGCCGCCATGGTAAGTGACTGTGGTCGGGGAAGCCTCGGCCACACCAGGGTGGGGAAACAAGAAACAGGAGCATTTTTTGAGATCTACAACATGTTGGAACATAGGTTGCTAGGCCAACCAGTAACCTGCTGGACACCCTCGTAACTGGGGTCTGGTAAACAGTGGCCACCCCAGGGACAAGAAACAAGGGCCAAGAGCATTTCCTGAGATCAGCCATATGTTGGAAATTGGGGGGCCGAGCCAACCAGTAACCTGCCTCCCAGCTGGTAAGTGATTGTTGTCTGGCAAGCAGTGGCCAACCCAGGGCGGGAAAACAAGAAGCAAGAGCATTTCCAGAGATCCATGCCATGTTGGAACTTAGGGTGCTGAGCCAACCAGTAATCTGCCTGCCACCCTGGGAAGTGACTGTGGTCTGGCAAGCTGCCTCCACCCCAAGGAGAAGAAACAAGAAGCAATAACATTTCCTGACATCAGCACCATGTTGGAATTTAGTGTGCCGAGCCAACAAGTAACCTGCTTGCCACCCTGGTAATAGACTGTGGTATGGCAAGCCGCGGCCAACCCAGGGGGCAGAAATAAGAAGCAAGACAATTTCCTGAGATCTGCACAATGTTGGAACTTGGTGGGCCTAACCAACCAGGAACCTGCCTGCCGCCCTGGTAAGTGACTGTGGTCTGGCAAGCCGCGGCCACCGCAAGGTGGAGGAAAAAGTAGCAAGAATGTTTCCTGAGATAGGCGCCATGGTGGAACTTAGGGGGCCGAGCCAACCAAAAACCTGCTTGCCGCCCTGGTAAGTGACTGTGCTCTGGCAAGTTGTGGCCACCCCAGGGCTGGGAAACAAGAAGCAATAGCATTTCCTGTGATCCCTACCATGTTGGAACTTAGGGCAACAAACCAGCCAGTACCCAGGCTGCCGCCCTGGTAAGTGACTGTGGTCTGGCAAGCTGTGGCCACCCCAGGGTGAGGAAACAAGAAGAAGGAGCATTCCCTGACATCCGAGCCATGTTGGAACTTAGGGTGATGAGCCAACCAGTAACCTGCCTGCCGCCCTGGTAAGTGACTGTGGTTTGGCAAGGCGTGGCCCCCCAGTGTGAAGAAATAAGAAGCAAGAGCATTTCCTGAGACCTGTGCCATGTTGGAACTTAGGGCAACGACCTAACCAGTAACGATCCTGTCACCCTGGTAAGTGACTGTGGTCTGGCAAGCCTCAGCCATCCCAGAGCGGGGAAACTAGAACCAACAGCATTTCCTGAGATCCGTGCTATGTTGGAACTTAGGGCCCCGAGCCAACCAGTAATCTTCCTGCCGCTCTGGTAAGTAACTGTGGTCTGGCAGGCCGCGGACAACACAGGGCGGAGCAATAGGAAGCAAGATCTTTTCCTGAGATCCGCTCCATGTTGGAACTTAGGGCGCCAAGCCAACCAGTAACCTGCCTGCCGACTTGGTAAGCAACCATGGGCTGGCAAGCCACGGCAACCCCAGGGTAGGGAAACAAGGAGCACTAGCATTTCCTGAGATTCTTTCCATGTTGGAACTTAGGGAGCATAGCCAACCATTAACCAGCCTGCCGCTCTGGTAGGTGACTGTGGTCTGGCAAGCTGCTCCCACCCCAAGGCGGGGAAACAAGAAGCAAGATCATTTCCTGTGACACGCACCCTGTTGTCACTTAGGGCACTGAGCCAACCAGCAACCAGCGTGCTGCACTGGTAAGTGACTGGTCTGGCAAGCCGCAAACACCCCAGGGTGGGGATAGAAGGAGCAAGAAAAGTTCCTGAGATCTGCCACATGTTGGAACTTAGGGACGCGAACCAACCAGGAACCTGACTGCCACCCTCGTAAGTGACTGGAATCTGGCCATCCACCTCCAGCGCAGGGCGGGGAAAGAAGAAGCAAGTGCATTTTCTGAGTTCTGCTCTATATTGGAAGTTAGGACGCCAAGCCAACCAGTAACCTGCCTCCCGCCATGCTAATTGACTGTGGTCTGGCAAGCCGTGGCCACCCAAGGGCAGGTAAACAAAAAATAAGAGCATTTCTCGAGATCCGTGCCATGTTGGAACTTAGAGCACTGAGGCAACCAGTAACCTGCCTGCCCCACTGGTTTGTGACTGTGGTCTGGCAAGCTGTTGCAAACCCAGGGTGTGGAAATAGGAACCAAGAGCAATTCCTGAGATCTGCACCATGTTAGAACTTACAGCGCCTAACCAACCAGTAACCTGCCTACCACCCTGGTAAGTGATTGTGGTTTGGCAAGCCGTGGCCACCCCAGGGCAGGGAAACAAGAAGCTACTTCGTTTCCTGAGATCCACACCATGTTGGAACTTAGGGGCCTAACCAACTAGTAACCTGCCTGCCGCCCTGGTGTGTGACTCTGGTTTAGCAAGCCGTGGCCACCCTAAGGTGGGGAAACAAGAGGCAAGAGCATTACCTGCGATCTGAGCCATGTTGGAACTTAGGGATCCGAGCTAACCTGTAACCTGACTGCCACCCTGGTAAGTGACTGAGGTTCTGCCAGCTGCAGCCACCCCAGGGGAAGGAAACAAGTAACAAGGGCATTTCCTGAGATCCGCCCCATGTTGGAACTTAGGGAACCAAGCCAACCAATAACCTGCCTGCCGCCCTGGTAAATAACCCTGGGCCAACAAGCCACAGAAACCCCAGTGTGGGGAAACAAGGAGCAAAAGCGTTTCCTGAGATTCTTTCCATGTTGGAACTTAGAGAGCTTAGCCAACCATTTAGCAGCCTGCCGCTCTGGTAGGTGACTGTGGTCTGGCAAGCCACAGCCACCCCAGGGTAGGGAAACAAGATGCAAGAGCATTTCCTGTGACAGGTGCCCTGTTGGCACTTAGGGCACTGAGCAAACCAGTAAGCAGCCTGCTGCTCTGGTAAGTGACTCTGGTCTTGCAAGACGTGAACACCCCAGGGTGGGGATACAAGGAGCAAGAGAATTTCCTGAGATCTGCCACAAGTTGGAACTTAGGGCGCCAAGCCAACCAGGAACCTGCCTGCCACCCTGGTAAGTGACTGTGATCTGGCCATCCACCTCCAGCGCGGGGCGGGGAAAGAAAAATCAAGTGCATTTCCTGAGATCTGCTCTATATTAGAACTGAGGACGACAAGCCAACCAGTAACCTGCTTCCCTCCCTGCTAAGTGATTGTGGTCTGGCAAGCCGTGGCCACCCCAGGGTGCATAAACAAGAAGCAAGAGCATTTCCTGTGACCTGCGCCTTGTTGGAACCTGGAAACTCAGTCAACAAACAACCAGCCTGCTGCCCTGGTAAGTGACTGTGGTCTGACAAGTGGCACCCACCCCAGGTCGGGGAAACAAGTAGCAAGAGCATTTCCTGAGATCCGTGCCATGTTGAAACTTAGGGCACCAAGCAAACTAGTAAGCTGCCTGTTGCATTTGTAAGTGACTGTGGGCTAGGGAGCCGCGGCCACCCTAGGGCAGGGAAAAAGAAGCAAGGTCGTTTCCTGAGAGCCGCACAATGTTGGAACTTTCAGTGTGAAGCCAACCAATAACCTGCCTTTCGTCCGGGTAAATGCCTGTGTTCTGACAAGTCGCTGTCACCCTAGGGTGGGTAAACAAGAAGCGAGAACATTTCCTGAGATCCACGCCATGTTCAAATTTAGGGCGCCAAACCAATCAGTAACCTGCCTGCCACCATGGTAAGTGACTGCAGTCTGGCAAGACAGGGCCAGCCCAGGGCGGGGAAATAAGTACCAAGGGGGTTTCCAGAGATCAATGCCATGTTGGAACTTAGGGTACCGAGCCAACTAGTAACCATCCTGCCGCCCTGGTGACTGTGAACTGGCAAGCCACGGCCACCCAAGGGCAGTGAAATAAGTAGCAGGGGCATTTCCTGAGATCCGTGACATGTTGAAATGTAGGGCACCAAGCCAACCAGTAACATGCCTGCCTCCTTGGTAATGACTGTGGTCTGGCAAGCCGCGGCCAACGCAGGGTGGGGATGTAGGAATAAGTGCATTTCCTGAGATCCGCCCCATGTTGGAACATAGGGGACCGAGCCAACCAGTAACCTGCATGCCGCCATGGTAAGTGACTGTGGTCTGGCAAGCCAACTCCACCACAGGGCATGGAAATAAGAAACAAGAGCATTTCTTGAGATGCCTGCCATGTTGAAACAGGATGCCGAGCTAAGTACTAACCTGCCTGCTGCCCTGGTATGGGAATGTGGTTTAGAAAGCCACGGCCACCACAAGGTGGGGAAACAAGAAGCAAGAGCATTTCCTGAGATCCGTGCCATGTTGGAACTTAGGGCTCCGAGCCAACAGAAACCTGACTCCCAACCTTGTAAGGGATGGTTGTCTGGCAAGCCGCAGCCACCCGAGGGGAAGGAACAACTAACAAGGGCGTTTCCTGAGATCTGCACCATGTTAGAACGTAGGGTACCAAGCCAACCAATAACCTGCCTGCCACCCTGGTAAATGACCACGGGCTAGCAAGCCATGGAAACCCAAGGGTGGGGAAACAAGGAGCAAAATCGTTTCCTGAGATTCTTTCCATGTTGGAACTTAGAGAGCTTAGCCAACCATTTAGCAGCCTGCCGCTCTGGTAGGTGACTGTATTCTGGCAAGCCGTGGCCACCCCAGGGCGGGGAAACAAGAAGCAAGAGCATTTCCTGTGACACGCACCCTGTTGGCACTTAGGGCAATGAGCAAACCAGTAAGCAGCCTGCTGCTCTGCTAAGTGACTCTGGTCTGGCAAGACGTGAACACCCCAGGGCGGGGTTACAAGGAGCAAGAGAATTTCCTGAGATCCGCCACATGTTGGAACTTAGGGTGCTGAGCCAACCAGGAACCTGCCTGCCACCCTGGTAAGTGACTGTGATCTGGCAAGCCACCTCCAGTGCAGGGCGGGGAAAGAAGAAGCAAGTGTATTTCCTGAGATCTGTTCTATTCTATATTGGAAATTAGGATGCCAAGCCAGCCAGTAACCTGCATTGCGCCCTGCTAAGTGACTGGTCTGGCAAGCAGTGGCCACTCCAGGGCAGGTAAACAAGTAGCAAGAGCGTTTCCCGAGATCTACGCCATTTTCAAATTTAGGGCACCAAACCAACCAGTAACCTGCCTGCCACCATGGTAAGTGACTGTGGTCAGGCAAGCCACAGACACCCCAGGGTGGGGAAATAAGTAGCAAGGGCATTTCCAGAGATCCGTGCTATGTTGGAACTTAGGGCACCGAGCCAACTAGTAACCGTCCTGCTGCCCTGGCAAGTGACTGTCGTCTGGCAAGCCATGGCCACCCAAGTGCGGGGAAATAAGTAGCAAGCGCATTTCCTGAGATCTGTGCCATGTTGAAATGTAGGGTGCCAAGCCAACCAGTAACATGCCTGCTGCCTTGGTAATTGACTGTGGTCTGTCAAGCCATGGCCAACGCAGGGTGGGATAATAGGAAGCAAGTGCATTTTCTGAGATCCTCCCCATGTTGGAACATAGGGCGCCAAGCCAACCAGTAACCTGCCTGCCGCCATGGTAAGTGACTGTGATCTGGCAAGCCACGGCCACCCAAGTGCGGGGAGATAAGCAGCAAGTTCGTTTGCTGAGATCTTTGCCATGTTGAAACGTAGGGTGCTGAGCCAACCAGTAACATGCTTGCCGCCTTGGTAATTGACTGTGGTCTGTGAAGCCGCGGCCAACACAGGATGGGATAATAGGAAGCAAGTGCATTTCCTGAGATCCTCCCCATGTTGGAACATAGGGCGCCAAGCCAACCAGTAACCTGCCTGCCGCCATGGTAAGTGACTGTTGCCTGGCAAGCCGTTGCTACCCCAGGGAAGGGAAAAAAGAAGTAAGAGTGTTTCCTGTGATCTGGGCCATGTTGGAAATTAAGGCACCGAGCCAACCAGTAACCTGCCTGCCGCCCTGGTATGTGACTGTGGGCTGGCAAGCCATGGCCAACAAAGGGTGGGGAAATAGGAACCAAGAGCAATTCCTGAGATCTGCGCCATGTTGGAACTTATGGCACCTAACCAACCAGTAACCAGCCTACCAACTTGGTAAGTAACTGTGGTTTGGCAAGTCATGGCCACCCCATTGCGGGGAAACAAGAAGCAAGGTGATTTACTGAGATCCAGGCCATGTTGGAACTTAGGAGGCCTAAGCAACTAGTAACCTGCATGCCGTCCTGGCACTTGACTGTAGTCTGGGAAGCCATGGCCACCCCAGACGGGGGAGACAAGAAGCAAGAGCATTTCCTGATATCCGCCCCATGTTGGAAATTAGGGCACTGAGGCAACCAGTTACCTGCCTGCCACCCTGCTAATTCATGGTTGTCTGGCAAGCCACAGCTCCCCAGTGTGGGGAAATAAGAAGCAAGAGCATTTTCTCAGATCCGTGCCATGTTGGAACTTAGGGCTCTGAGCCAACCAATAACCTGAGTGCCACCCGGGTAAGTGACTGTGGTTTGGCAAGCCGCAGGTACCCCAGGTTGGGTAAAAAAGAAGCAAGAACATTCCCTCAGATCCGTGCCATGTTCGAATTTAAGGCGCCAAAACAACTAGAAACCTGCCTGCCACCACAGTAAGTGACTGTGTTCTGGCAAGACAGGGCCAACCCAGGGCAGTTAAATAAGTAGCAGGGGGGTTTCCAGAGATCCATGCCATGTTGGAACTTAGGGCACTGAGCCAACTAGTAACCATCCTGCCGCCCTGGTAAGTGATTGTGGTTTAGCAAGCCATGGCCACCCAAGGGCAGGGAAGTACGTAGCAAGGGCATTTCCTGATATCCATGCAATGTTGAAATGTAGTGCGCTGAGCCAACCAGGAACATGCCTTCCGCCTTGGTAAGTGACTGTGCTCTGGCAAGCCACAGCCAATGCAGGGTGGGTAAATAGGAAGCAAGTGCATTTCCTGAGATCTGCTCCATGTTGGAACATAAGGCACTGAGCCAACCAGTAACCTGCCTGACGCCATTGTAAGTGACTGTTGCCTGGCAAGCCGTTGCTACCCCAGGGAAGGGAAAAAAGAACTAAGAGCGTTTCCTGTGATCCGGGCCATGTTGGAAATTAGGGCTCCGAGCCATCCAGTAACCTGCCTGCCGCCCTGGTATGTGACTGTGGTCTGGCAAGCCATGGCCAACAAAGGGTGGGGAAATAGGAATCAAGAGCAATTCCTGAGATCTGTGCCATGTTGGAACTTATGGCCCCTAACCAACTAGTAACCTGCATACCACCTTGGTAAGTGACTGTGGTTTGGCAACCATGGCCACCCCATTGCAGGGAAACAAGAAGCAAGGTGATTTCCTGAGATCCACACCATGTTGGAACTTAGGGTACCTAAGCAACTAGTAACCTGCCTGCCATCCTGGTTCTTCACTGTGGTCTGGAAAGCCATGGTCACCCCTGAGTGGGGAGACCAGAATCAAGAGCATTTCCTGATATCCATGCCATGTTGGACCTTAGGGCACTGAGGCAACCAGTAACCTGCCTGCCACCCTGGTAAGTGACTGTGGTCTGGCAAGCCGCAGCTCCCCAGTGTGGGGAAATAAGAAGCAAGAGCGTTTTCTGAGATCCATGCCATGTTGGAATTTATGTCATCGAGCCAACCAGTAGCCATCCTGCTGCCCTGTTAAGTGACTTTGTTTGGCAAGCCGTGGTCACCTCAGGGCAGGGAAGCAAGAAGCAATAGCGTATCCTGATATCCGCACCATGTTGGAGCTACAGGCACCGAGCCAACCAGTAACCTGTCTGCCACCCTGTTAAGTGACTGTGATCTGGCAAGCCACCTCCACACCAGGGTGTGGAAATAAGAAACAAGAGCATTTCTTGAGATGCCCGCCATGTTGAAACAGGATGCCGAGCCAAGAGCTAACCTGCCTGCCACCCTGGTATGTGACTGTGGTTTAGCAAGCCGCGGCCACCTCAAGGCGGGGAAACAAGAAGCAAGAGCATTTCCAGAGATCCATGCCATGTTGGAACTTATGGCTCTAGCCAACCAATAACCTGATTCCCAGCCTGGTAAATGACTGTGGTCTGGCAAGCTGCAGCCACGCCAGGAGAAGGAAACAAATAACAAGGGCATTTGCTGAGATCCGCACCATGTTGGAACTTAGGGCGCCAAGCCTACCAGTAAACTGCCTGGCGCCCTGGTAAGTGACCGTGAGATAGCAAGCCACGGAAACCTCTGGGTGGGGAAACAAGGAGCAAAATCATTTCCTGAGATTCTTGCCATGTTCAAACATAGGGAGCTTAGCCAACCATTAGCCAGCCTGCTACTCTGGTAGGTGACTGTTGTCTGACAAGCCATGGCCCCCCGAGAGCAGAGAAACAAGAAGCAAGACCATTTCCTGTCACACGTGACCTGTTGGCACTTAGGGCACTGAGCAAACCAGCAATCAGCCTGCTGCTCTGGTAAGTGACTTTGGTCTGGCAAGCCGCGAACACCCCAGGGTGGGGATACAAGGAGCAAGAGTATTTCCTGAGATCCACCACGTTGGAACATAGGGCACCGAGCCAACAAGGAACCTGCGTGCCGCCATGGTAAGTGACTCTGGTCTGGCCATCCAACTCCAGCGCAGGGTGGGGAAAAAAGAAGCAAGTGCATTTCCTGAGATCTGCGCCATATTGGAACTTAGGATGCCAAACCAACCTGTAACCTGCCTCCTGCCCTGCTAAGTGACTGTCGTCTGGCAAACTGTGACCACCCCAGGGCAGGTAAACAAGATGCAAGACCGTTTGCTGAGATCCGTGCCATGTTGGAACTTAGTCGGCCTAACCAACTAGTAATCTGCCTGCTGTCCTGGTACTTGACTGTGGTTTGACCATCCATGGCCACCCCAGACCGGGGAGACAAGAAGCAAGAGCATTTCCTGATATCCACGCCATGTTGGACCTTAGGGCGCTGAGGCAATCAGTAACCTGTCTGCTGCCCTGGTAAATGAAGGTGGTCTGGCAAGCCACGGCCTCCCAGTGTGGGGAAATAAGAAGCAAGAGCATTTTCTGAGATCCGTGCCATGATGGAACTTATGGTGCCTAACCAACTAGTAACCTGCCTACCACCCTGGTAAGTGACTGTGGTTTGGCAAGCCGTGGCCAACCCAGGGCAGGGAAACAAAAAGCAAGTTCATTTCCTGAGATCCACGCCATGTTGGAACTTAGGGGGCCAAACCAACTAGTAACCTGCCTGCCGTCCTGGTTCTTGACTGTGGTCTGGAAAGACATGGTCACCACAGAGCGGGGAGACAAGAAGCAAGAACATTTCCTGATATCTGCGCCATGTTGGACATTGGGGCACCGAGGCAACCAGTAACCTTCCTGCCACCATGGTAAGTGATGGTGGTTCTGGCAAGCCGCAGAAACCCAGTGTGGGGAAATAAGAAGAATGAGCGTTTTCTGAGATCCATGCCATGTTGGAATTTATGTCACCGAGCCAAGTAGTAAACATCCTGCTGCCCTGTTTTGTGACTTTTGTTGGCAAGCCGCGGGCACCACAGGGTGGGGAGAAAAGAAAGTGAAGCATTTTCTGAAATGTGCGCCATGCTGGAATTAGGGCACCGAGCGAACCATTAAACTGCCTTCTGACCTGGTAATTGACTGTGGTCTAGGGAGCCGCGGCCACCCTAGGGTGGGGAAAAAGAAGCAAGAGTGTTTCCTGAGGTCCGTGCAATGTTGGAACTTTGGGTGTGAAGCCAACCAGGAGGCTGCTTTTTGCCCGGGTAAATGCCTGTGTTCTGACAAGTTGCGGCCAACCGAGGGTGGGAAAATAGGAAGCAAGTGCATTTCCTGAGATCTGCCCCAGGTTGGAGCATAGGGGGCCAAGCCAACCAGTAACCTGACTGCCACCATGTTAAGTGACTGCGGCCTGGCAAGCCGCTGCTACCCCATGGCGTGGAAACAAGAAGAAACAGTGTTTCCTGAGATCTGGGCCATGTTGGAACTTAGGGTGCTGAGCCAACCAGTAACCTGCCTGCCGCCCTGGTAAATGACCCTTGTCTGGCAAGCTGTGGCCACCGCTGGGCAGGGAAAATGAAGCAAGAGGGTTTTCTAGAATGCACGCCATGTTGGAAAGTAGTGCACCAGGCCAACCAGTAACCTGCTTGTTGCCCTCGTAAGTGACTGTGATCTCGCCAGCCACCTCCAGTGCAGTGCAGGGAAACAAGAAGCAAGAGCAATTCCTGAGATCTGTGCCAGGTTGGAACTTAGGATGCCAAGCCAACCAGTAACGAGCCTGCCCCCCTGGTAAGTTAGTGTGTTCTGGCAAGCTGTGTGCAACCAAGTGTGTGGAAACAAGAAGCAAGAGCATTTCCTGTGACACACGTCATTGTAGAACCTGGACAGTGAGCCAACCAGCAACCAGCTTGCTACCCTTGTAAATGACTGTGGTCTGGCAAGACGCGGCCACCCCAAGGCGGGGCGTCAAGAAGCAAGAGGGTTTCCTGAGATCAGTCCCATGTTGGAACTTAGGACGCCAAGCCAACCAGTAACATGCCAGCCGCACTGTTAAGTCACTGTGCCCTGGAAAGCCACGGCCAAACCAGGGCAGGGAAACAAGAAGCAAGAGCATTTCCAGAGATCTGTGCCATGCTGGAACTTAGCACACCGAGCAAACCAGAAACCTGCCTGACACCATGGTAAGTGACTGTGGTCTGGCAAGCTGCTTAGACCCCAGGGAGAAGAAACAAGTGGCAAGAGCATTTCCTGACATCCGCACCATGTTGTAAATTAGCGCGCCAAGCAAACCAGAAACGTGCCTGCCTCCCTGGTAAGAGACTGTGGTATGGCAAGCCATTGCCAACCCAGGGCAGAGACATAGGAATTAAGAGCATTTCCTGAGATCCGCGCAATGTTGGAACTTGAGGCGCCCAACCAACCAGTAACCTGTTTTCCGCCCTGGTAAGTGACTGTGCTCTGGCAAGCTGCGGCCACCCCAAGGTGGAGAAAAAAGAACCAAGAATGTTTTCTGAGATCCGCGCCATATTGCAAATTAGGGGGCCAAGCCAACCACTAATCTGCCTACTGCACTGGTAAGTGATTGTGGTCTGGCAAGTCGTGGCCACCTCAGGGCTGGGAAACAAGAAGCAAGAGCATTTCCTGAGTTCCGTGCCATGTTGGAACTTAGGGTACCAAACCAACCAGTACCCAGGCTGCTGCTCTGGTAAGTGACTGTGGTTTGGCAAGCCGTGGCCACACCCAGGCGTGGAAACAAGAAGCAAGTGCATTTCCTGAGATTGGCCCCAAGTTGGAACTTAGGGGGCCAAGCCAGCCAGTAACCTGCCTCCCGCCCTGGTAAGTGACTGTGGTATGGCAAGCCACAGCCAAACCAGCGCGGAAAAATAGGAAGCAAGAGCATTTACTGAGATCCATGCCATTTTGGAACTTATGGTGCCTAACCAACCAGTAACCTGCCTAGCACCCTGGTAAGTGACTGTGGTTTGGCAAGCTGTGACCTCCCCAGGGTGGGGAAGCGAGAAGCAAGAGCATTTCCTGAGATCCCTCCATGTTGGAACTTAGGGGGCCTAACCAACAAGTAACCTGTCATCCTGCTAATTGACTGTGGTCTGGGAAGCCATGGCCACCCCAGGCCGGGGAGACAAGAAGCAAGATCATTTCCTGAGATCCATGCCATGTTGGAACTTAGGGCGCCAAGGCAACAAGTATCCTGCATTCTGCCCTGGTAAGTGACAGTGATCTGGCAAGCTGCCTCTAATGCAGGATGGGTAAACAAGAAGCAAGAGTGTTTCCTGAGATCTGCACCATGTTGGAACTTAGGCTGCCAAGCCAACCAGTAACCAGCCTGGAGCCCTTGTAAGTGACTGTGGTCTGGCAAACCATGGCCACCCCAGGGCAGGGAAACAAGAAGTAAGAAGGTTCCCTATGCCCTGCCCCATGTTGGAACCTGGACACTGAATGATGCAGCAACCAGCCTGGTGGCCTGGTAAGTGAGTGCGGTCTGGCAAGCTGCGGCCACCTCAGGGCGGGGAAACAAAAGGCAAGAGTGTTTCCTGAATTCCATGCCTTGTTGGAACTTAGGATGCTGAGACATCATGTAACCTGCCTGTTGCTTTGGTAGGTGACTGTGGTCTGGCATGCCGTGGCCCCCAAGTGCGTGGAAATTAGAAGCAAGACCATTTCCTGAGATCTGTGCCATGTTGGAAATTAGGGCACCGCTCCAAGAAGTAACCTGCCTCCCGCCCTGGTAAATGACTGTGTTATGGCAAACGTGGCCACCCCAGGATGGGGAGACAAGAAGCAATAGCGTTTCCAGAGATACGCACCATGTTGGAACTTAGGGCACCCAGCCAACCAGTAACCTGCCTGCTGCCCTGGTAAGTGACTGTGGTCTGGTAAGCCGCGGTCAACCCAGGTTGGAGAAATAGGAAGCAAGAGCATTTCCTGAGTTCCACACCATGTTGGAATTTAGGGTGCCTAACCAACTAGTAACCTGCCTGCCACCCTGTTATGTGACTGTGGTCTGGCAAGCCATGGCCACCCCAGGGCAGGGAAAGAGAAGCAAGAGGATTTTCTAGAATCCACGCCATGTTGGAAAGTAGGGCACCAGGCCAACCAGTAACCTGCATGTTGCCCTGGTAAGTGACTGATCCTGCAAGCCATCTCCAGTGCAGTGTGGGGAAACAAGAAGCAAGAGCATTTCCTGAGATCTGTGCCAGCTTGGAACTTAGGATGCCAAGCCAACCAGTAACGAGCCTGCCGCCCTGGTAAATTAGTGTGTTCTGGCAAGCCGTTGGCAACGCAGTGTGAGGAAACAAGAAGCAAGAGCGTTTCTTGTGACACACGTCATTGTGGAACCTGGACAAGTGAGCCAAGCAGCAACCAGCTTGCTGCCCTGGTAAATGACTGTGGTCTGGCAAGCCACGGCCAAACCAGGTCAGGGAAACAAGAAGCAAGTGTGTTTCCTGAGATCTGCGCCATGTTGGAACTTAGCACGCCAAGCAAACCAGAAACCTGCCTGATGCCATGGTAAGTGACTGTTTTCTGGCAAGCTGCAGCCACACCAGTGTTGGGAAATAAGAAACAAGAGCATTTCCTGAAATGCGTGCCATGTTGGAACTTAAGGGTCCAAGCCAATGAGTAACGATCCGGCCGCCGTGGTAAGTGAATATGGTCTGGAAAGCCGCGGCCACACCAGGGTCGAGAACCAAGAAGCAAGAGCATTTTATGATATCCGTGCATTGTTGGAACATAGGCCAAAGAGCCAACAAGTAATTTGCCTGCCACCCTGGTAAGTGACTCTTGTCTGGCATGTTGTGGCCACACTATGCCTGGGAAAGAAGAAGCAAGAGCGTTTCCTGAGATTAACACCATGTTGGAACTTAGGGGGCTGAGCCAACAAGTAACCTGCCTCGCGCCCTGGTAAGTTACTGTGGTCTGGCAAGCCGAGGCCAACACAGTGTGGAGTTATAGCAAGCAAGAACATTTCCTGAGATATGCAACATTATTTAACTTCGGGCACCAGGCCAACTGATAACCTGCCTGCCGTCCTGGTAAGTGACTGTGATCTGGCAAGCCACCTCCACCGCAGGGATTGGAAACAAGAAGAAAGAGCATTTCTTGAGATGAGGGCCATGTTGAAAGTTAGGACACCGAGCCAACCAGTAACCTGCCTGCTGCCCTGGTAACTGACTGTGGTCTGGCCACCTGTCCCCACCCCAGGGCAGGGAAACAATAATCAAACGCATTTTCTGAGAACCACGCCATGTTGGAACTTAGGCTGCCAAGGAAACCAGTAAACTGCCTTCTGCCCTGGTAAGTTTCAGTGATATGGCATGCCACCTTTACAACAGGGTGGGGAAACAAGAAGCAAGAGCATTTCCTGAGATCCCCACCATGTTGGACTTAGGTCATCAAACCAACCAGTACACAGTCTGCCACCCTGGTAAGTGACTGTTTTCTGGAAAGCCGTGGCCATCCCCTGGGCGGGCAAACAAGAAGCAAGAGCATTTCCAGAGATCCACACCATGTTGGAACTTACAGTGCTGAGCCAGCCAGTAACCTGCTTGCCGCCCTGGTAAGTGACTGTGGTCTGGCAGGCCACCTTCAACGCAGGGATTGGAAACAAAAAGCAAGAGCATTTCTTGAGATGTGTGCAATGTAGAAAGTCAGGATGCCGAGCCAAGCAATAACCAGCCTGCCGCCCTGGTAAGTTACTGTGGTCTGGCAAGCCACCTCCACCACAGGGATTGAAAACAAGAAGCAATAGCATTTCTTGAGATGAGCGACATGTTGAAAGTTAGGACGCCGTGCCAACCATTAACCTGCCAGCTAACCTGGTAACTGACTGTGGTCTGGCCAGCTGCCTCCACCCCAGGGCAGGGAAACAAGAAGCAAGTTCATTTCCTGAGAACCCTGCAATGTTGGAAACTAGGGCGCCGAGGCAACCAGTAGCCTGCCTTCTGCCCTGGTAAGTGAGTGTTCTGGCAAGCCGCCATTACCACAGGGCAGGGAAACAAGTAGCAAGAACATTTCCTGAGATCCCCACCATGTTGGAACTTAGGTCACCAAATCAACCAGTACCCAGGCTGCCGCCCTGGTAAGTGACTGTGTTCTGGAAAGCCTTGGCCACCCCCGGGTGGGGAAACAAGAAGCAAGAGCATTTCCAGAGATCCATGCCATGTTGGAACTTAGGGCACCGAGTCAACAAGTAACCTGCTTGCCACCCTGGTAAGTGACTGTGGTCTGGCCAGCCGCGGTCAACCCAGGGTGGAGTAATAGGAAGCAAGAGCATTTCCTGAGATCCGGTCAAAGATTGAACTTAGGGTGCCGAGCCAACTGGTAACCTGCCTGGCGCCCTGGTAAGTGACTCTGATCTGGCAAGCCACCTCCACCACAGGGATTGGAAACAAGAAGCAATAGCATTTCTTGAGATGCGCGCCATGTTGAAAGTCAGGACGCTGAGCCAAGCAATAACCTGCCTGCTGCCCTGGTAAGTGACTGTGGTCTAGCAAGCCGTGGCCACCACAGGGCAGAGAAACAAGAAGCAAGGGCATTTCCTGAGTTCCACGCCATGGTGGAACTCAGGGCACCAAGGCAGCCACTATCCTGCCTTCCGCCCTGTTAAGTGACTGTGGTCTGGAAGGACATGGCCCCCCAGTGCGGGGAAATAAGAAGGAAGAGCATTTCCTGAGATCCACGCCATGTTGGAATTTAGGGGGCCGAGCCAACGAGTAACCATTCTGCCGCCATGGAAAGTGACTGTGGTCTGGCAAGCCGTGGCCACACCAGGGCGGGGAAACAAGAAGCAAGAGCATTTCCTGTGATCCGTGCCTTAATTGAACTGAGGGGGCCGAGCCAACCAGTAAACTGCCTGCAGCCCTGGTAAGTGACTGTGCTCTGGCAACCCATCTCCACTGCAGGGATTGGAAACAAGAAGCAAGAGCATTTCTTGAGATGAGCGCCATGTTGAAAGTTAGGACACCGAGCCAACCAGTAACCTGCCTGCTGCCCTGGTAATTGACTGTGGTCTGGCCAGCTGTCTCCACCCCAGGGCAGGGAAACAAGAAGCAAGAGCATTTCCTGAGAACCCCGCCATATTGGAACTTAGGGAGCCGAGCCAACCAGTAACCTGCCTGATGCCATGGTGACTGTTGTCTGGCAAGCTGCAGCCACACCAGTGTTGGGAAATAAGAATCAAGAGCATTTCCTGAGATGCGAGCCATGTTGGAACTTAGGGTACCGAGAGAACAAGTAACGATGCTGCCGCCATGGTAAGTTACTGTGGTCTGGCAAGCCACGGCCACACCAGGGCGGGGATACAAAAGCAAAAGCATTTTCTGAGATCCGTGACATGCTGGCACATAGGCCACCGAGCCAACTGGTAACTTGCCTGCCACCGTGGTAAGTGACTGGGGTCTGGCAAGCCATTGCCATCCAGGGCTGAGAAACAAGGAGCAAGAGCATTTCCTGAGATCAGCCCCATGTTGGAACTTATGGAGCGAAGCCAACCAGTAAACTGCCTCCCGCCCTTGTAAGTGACTGTGGTCTGGCTAGCCGCAGCCAACCCAGGGTGGAGTAATAGGAAGAAAGAGCATTTCCTGACATCCACGCCATTATTGAACTTAGGGCACTGAGCCAACTGGTAACATGTCTGCCGCCCTGGTAAGTTACTGTGGTCTGGTAAGAGGTTGTCAAGCCAGGGTGGGGAAACAAGAAGCAAGAGGGTTTCCTGAGATCCACGCAATGTTGGAACTTAGTGGGCCAAGCCAACAAGTAACCATCCTGCCGCCATGGTAAGTGACTGTTGTCTGGTAAGCCACGGCCACACCATGGTGGGGAAACAAGCAGCAAGAGCGTTTCCTGAGTTCCATGCCATTATTGAACTTAGAGCACCGAGCCAACTGGTAACCTGCCTGCCGCCCTGGTAAGTGACTGTGATATGGAAAGCCACTTCCACCACAGGGATTGGAAACAAGAAGAAAGAGCATTTCTTGAGATAAGCAACATGTTGAACCTTAGGACGCCGAACCAACCAGTAACCTGCCTGCCGCCCTGGTAATTGACTATGGTCTGGCCAGCTGCCTCCACCCCAGATCAGGGAAACAAGAAGCAAGAGCATTTCCTGAGAATCCTGCCATGTTGGAACTTAGGGGTCCTAGCCAAACAGTAAACTGCCAGAAGCCCTGGTAATTGACTGTGGTCTGGCAAGCCGCGGTCACACCAGGGAGGGGAAACAAGAAGCAGGAGCATTTCCTGAGATCTATGCAATTATTGAACTTAGAGCACTGAGCCAACTGGTAACCTGCCTGCGGCCCTGGTAAGTGACTTTGATCTGGCAAGCCACCTCCACTGCAGGGATTGGAAACAAGAAGAAAGAGCATTTCTTGAGATGAGAGACATGTTGAAAGTTAGGATGCCGAGCCAACCAGTACCCTGCCTGCCGCCATGGTAATTCACTCTGGTCTGGCAAGCTGCCTCCACCCCAGGGCAGGGAAACAAGAAACAAGACCATTTGCTGAGAACCCCGCCATGTTGGAACTTAGGGGGCCAAGCCAACCAATAACCTGCCTGACGCCATGATAAGTGACTGTTGTCTGGTAAGCTGCAGCCACACCAGTGTTGGGAAATAAGAAGCAAGAGCATTTCCTGAGATCCGTGCCATGTTGGAACTTAGGGTATTGAGCCAACGAGTAATGATCCTGCTGCCATGGTGAGTGACGGTGGTCTGGTAAGCTGCGGCCACACCAGGGCGGGCATACAAGAAGCAAGAGCATTTTCTGAGATCCGGGACATGTTGGAACATAGGCCACCGATCCAACCAGTAACTTGCCTGCCACCCTGGTAAGTGACTGGGGTGGGGCAAGCGGTGGCCATCCAGGGCTGAGAAACAAGGAGCAAGAGCATTTCCTGAGATCTGTGCCATGTTGGAACTTAGGGTACCGAGCCAACGAATAATGATCCTGCCGCCATGGTAAGTGACTGTGGTCTGGCAAGCCGCAGACACACCAGGGCGGGGATACAAGAAGCAAGAACATTTCCTGAGTTCCGGGCCATGGTGGAAATTAGGGCACCGAGCCAACCAGTAAGCTGCCTGCCGCCCTGGTATGTGACTGTGGGCTGGCAAGACATGGCAAACACAGGGTGGGGAAATAGGAACCAAGATCAATTCCTGAGATCCACACCATGTTGGCTACTTATGGCGCCTAACCAACCAGTAGCCTTCCTACCACCTTGGTAAGTGATGGTGGTTTGGCAAGCCGTGGTCACCCCAGGGCAGGTAAAAAAGAAGCAAGGTCATTTCATGAGATCCACACCATGTTGGAACTTAGGGTGCCTAACCAACTAGTGACCTGCTTGCTGTCCTGGTACTTGTCTATGGTCTGGGAAGCCATGGGCAGCCCACACCGGGGAGACAAGAAGCAAGAGCATTTCCTGATATCCGTGCCATGTGGGAATTTTCGGCGCCTAGGCAACCAGTAACCTGACTTCCTCCCTGGTAAGTGACAGTGGTCTGGCAAGCTGCAGCCCCCCAGAGTGGGGAAATAAGAAGCAAGAGCGTTTTCTGAGATCTGTGCCATGTTGGAACTTCCATCACCGAGCCAACCAGTAACCATCCTGCTGCCCTGTTAAGTGACTTTGGTTGGCAAGCCGTGGTCACCTCAGGGTGGGGAAACAAGAATCAATAGCGTTTCCTGATATCTGCACCATGTTGGAACTATGGGAGCCAAGCCAACCAGTAACCTGCCTGCTACCCTGGCAAGTGACTGTGATCTGGCAAGCCACCTCCACCCCAGGGCATGGAAATAAGAAACAAGAGCATTTCTTCAGATGCCCACCATGTTGAAACAGGATGCCGAGCCAAGCACTAACCTGCCTGCCGCCCTGGTATGTGACTGTGGTTTAGCAAGCCATGGCCACCCCAAGTCGGGGAAACAAGAAGCAAGAGCATTTCCTGAGGTCGGTGCCATGTTGGAACTTAGGGCTCCAAGCCAACCAGTAACTAGACTCCCACCCTGGGAAGGGACTGTTTTCTGGCAAGGCGCAGCCACCCTACGGGAAGGAACCACTAATAAGTGTGTTTCCTGAGATCCGTGCCATGTTGAAACTTAGGACGCCAAGCCAATCAGTAACCTGTCTGCTGCCCTCCTAAATGACCGTGGGCTAGCAAGCCACGGCAAACCCAGTGCAGGAAACAAGGGCAAAAGCCTTTCCTGAGATTCTTTCCATGTTAGAACTTAGAGAGCTTAGCCAACCATTAATCAGCCTGCCGCTCTGGTAGGTAACTGTGGTCTGGCAAGCCGCAGCCACCCCAGGATGGGGAAAAAAGGAGCAAGAGCATCTCCTGTGACACGCACCCCGTTGGCACTTAGGGCACTTAGCCAACCAGCAACCAGCCTACTGCTCTTGTAAGTGACTCTGGTCTGGCAAGCCGGGAACACCACAAAGTGGGGATACAAGGAGCAGCAGAATTTCCTGAGATCCACTACATGTTGGAACTTAGGGCCCTTAGCCAACCTGGAACTTGCCTGACACCATGGTAAGTGACTGTGGTCTGGCAAGTCACTGCTACCCCAGCGCAGGGAAACAAGATGTAAGAGTGTTTCCTGAGATCTGGACCATGTTGGAAATTAGGGTGCCAAGCCAACCAGTAACCTGCCTGCTGCCCTGGTATGTGACTGTGTTCTGGCAAGCCACGGCAAACCCTGGGTGAGGAAATAGGAACCAAGAGCAATTCCTGAGATCTGCGCCATGTTGGAACTTACAGCACCTAACCAACCACTAACCTGCCTACCACCCTGGTAAGTGACTGTGGTTTCTCAAACCGTGGCCACCCCAGGGCGGGGAAACAAGAAGCAAGGTCATTTCCTGAGATCCACACCATGTTGGATCTTAGGGGCCAAACCAAACAGTATCCTGCCAGCTGCCCTGGTAAGTGACGGTGGTCTGGCAAGCCACGGCCCCCCAGTGCGGGGAAATAAGAAACAAGACCATTTCCTTAGATCCACACCATGTTGGAACTTAGGGCTCCGAGCCAACCAGTAACCTGCCTGCCGCCCTGCTAAATGATGGTGGGCTAGCAAGACACGGCAACCACAGGGTGGGGAAACAAGGAGCAAAAGCCTTTCCTGAGATTCTTTACATGTTGGAACTTAGAGAGCTTAGGCAACCATTAAACAGCTTGCCACTCTGGTAGGTGACTGTGGCCTGGCAAGCCGCAGATATCCCAGGGCGGGGAAACAAGAAGCAAGTGCATTTCCTGTGACCCATCCTTTTTGGAACTTAGGGCTCTAAGCCGAACAGTAACCTGACTGCCTCCCTGGTAAGTGACTGTTTTCCAACAAGACGCAGCCATCCCAGGGGAAGGAAACAAGTAACAAGTGTGTTTCCTGAGATGCGCGCCATGTTGGAAATTAGGGCGCCAAGCCATCCAGTAACCTGCCTGCTGCCTTGGTAAATGACCATGGGATGGCAAGCCATGGTAACCCCAGGGTGGAGCAACAAGGAGCAATCACATTTCCTGAGATTCTTGCCATGTTGGAACTTAGGGATCTTAGCAAACCATTAACCAGCCTGTCGCTCTGCTAGGTGACTGTGGTATGGCAGGCTGCAGCCACCCCAAGGTGGGGAAACAAGCAGCAAGAGCATTTCCTGTGACACGTGCCCTGTTGGCACTTAGGGCACTGAGCCAACCAGAAACCAGCCAGCTTCCCTGGTAAGTGACTCTGGTCTGACAAGCCGCGAACACGCCAGGGTGGGGATACAAGGAGCAAGAGAATTTCCTGAGATCCACCACATGTTGGAACTTAGGGCCCCGAGCCAACCAGGATCCTGTCTGCCACCCTGGTAAGTGACTATACTCTGGCCATCCTCCTCCAGTGCAGGGTGGGGAAAGAAGAAGCAAGTGCATTTCCTGAGATGTGCTCTATATTGGAACTTAGGATGCCAAGCCAACCAATAACCTGCCTCCCGCCCTGCTAAGTGACTATGGTCTGGCAAGCCGTGGCCACCCCAGGGCAGGTAAACAAGAAGCAAGAGCAATACCTGAGATC
>PVJX010029827.1:0-22595 GCA_004027295.1 Dolichotis patagonum | reverse complement strand
GGCTATGTAAACGATATCAATATAATTTCTAAGACTGACTGTTCTGAAAAAGATATACAGGGACAGGAGGCAAGTAGTAGTAAAGAAATCCAGAAACTCAGAAACCAACACCTTATATACTTTTTGCAAGAATGTACATTTCAAAAAATAGAACCTGAGTCCAGCTGTGAGTCATATATTAGAGAACTCCTATACAACCATATCAGTATTACAGTGCAGATTATGGCACAATTCATGACCAAGCTGTATCACAATTTGTGGAGAATAGGGCATGCTCCCATTTTCAGATGTACAAAGGGGTGTTTATTTGACAGCCTCTTTGCTACTCTTTGCTGAGGTTGTCATCTTTGTTTCCCTGAAGTTTCATGTGTTGCCTGGGCTTCTTGGTGAAGAATATTAAAAAAAAAAAAAACAAAAAACAAAAAAAACACAAAAAACCCACATGCATACACAGAAAACTATGAAATACTTTGGTCCAATGTCCTTTCTCCTGACTACTGAATTATAGTACATATCACTGATTATCAAGCATGTCACACAGCTGAGTTATTAAATGGTACAAGCAAATAGTCCATCTCTAGAAATGCTTTCCTCTGGATAATTTCAGTAATCGACACACTAACTTACTTGGAGAGTCACTTACATAATACTGTTCAGAGATTAAAGTTCAAGGAACACTATGTTAAAAGACACATTCTCACCCTTCATTTCCATGTGCTTCCAGGTATATAATGCTCTCAGCATTCTATACTATGGGGGATGATGATTAGGATAATCAAGCTGTAAATGGAAATTTTTTGAATAATATATTTGGCTGGCTTCAGTTAGGCTTTTCTTCGTTCCTAACTTAATTTGATTTAGATTGAAGCTGTATTATTAATCTCCATTTCTTATAATACATGCACAGGTAGGGAAGGGCAAGGCAATTGAAAGCATTTAAAGCTAAACTGATTGCTTGCCTTTTGATGATCAATCAGAAACTGTTCCAAGAAAACTGAAGGAAAAAATTACCCCAAACAACTTCTTTAGATGTGCTTCTCCAACACATAACTTAAACTAGCTTAAATAAAGCACACAGAACTTGACTATTAATTTCCACATCCTAAATACTGCTATCTATGAAATACTTAACTGCTTTTTCTTCAAAAAGAGCTCCATTCTGATTTTTCACTGCAGTCTGACTACCGGCTTCCCATGATGGAACTTTAAACAGTAGATTTGGCTGTTTAAGAGAGAGGTGAGTTATCAAAGAGTTGGAAAATGCTATTATCTTAAAGTAATTGGAAGTTCTGGAAATAGTAATAGCTATAAAAATAACACTAATAAGGATAGAGTAATTTCAAACTAATTTTTACATTTCTTACTGAGAGAAAATGATATCATATACTATTTTTTAAATGGCTCCCCAAGTAATGCCTTACCCAAATTGAATTCACAAAGTTTAGAGAAATCAGTACTTGAAATTTAAACATTTTACTTCTCAGGATTATACAGAAGAGTGATTTAGTTCAAAGTGTCCTCAACAGTCTTGCTGTCACAAAATCACCCTAGAAGTAACTGATCCTAAACTCCAAAGTCTAAAGAAATGAAGGAATAAGGAAGACCGTACCTTGATAACAGCTCTACCAGGGCACTTGTAGCCAGTAATAAAAGATACTCTGAACTCACAGCCTTACCCGTGGATAACTGAGCACTGATGCAACATTAATGCACACATTTAGGAAAGTCAAAATTACACTTTCTTTCCCTCTGATAAATTATCCTAAATTCTACCAACAGAAATTTATTCTATGTAGAACTCCAAAATTTATTCTTGGGACTACCCTCATGCTAGTTCATCTTGTAAAAGAGAAACTTTTTTAAAAATAGATTACCATTACACTTGTTCAGAAATTAGCAAACTGGGTCAAGTCCAGCCAACCCCCTATTTTTATAGGACCATGAATTTAAAATGGTTTTTATAGTTTAACTTGGTTGAACAAAACTAGTGTTAAGAATAATATTTCATAACATGAAACTTGAATGACATCCAAATTTCAGTGCCTATGAATGAAGCTTTATTGGAACATAGTCTGATTATCTGCTTATGTATTTTCTACTGCTGTCTTCACATTATCATGCAGAGTGAAGCTGTTGCAAAAGAGTAGAAGGCTGATTGAAGGGGTCAGAATTAGGCCCTTCACAGGAAGTGTGGTGGCTCTAATTCTAAGTTGAGGCAACCCTACAAAAATTGTCTCACAATTCTTGTCTCACAGAGATCACCGTGGAAAAAAGTCTCATAGGTGTCTGAAGTGGATAAAGTGAAATATAGACCAGGCCAAAAGGGAGGGAGGAAACAAAGGGAGGAGGGAGGTAAGAAAAATTTGAGCAATTTTTAAACTTTAAAACAATATTTAAAAATTTCATATGTATAAATACATATGTCAAATATATAAATCAGTCCTTAGATCCAGTAAGTTCATTTTTCTTTTTTCTACTTTCTCTTTCCCCCTCTCCTCCCCTCCTCCCCTTCCTACTCTTCTCATGCCCCTTCGACTTCCCTTTTTCCTTCTCTGGTCCTTTGTTAGTTTGATCAGCCCTTTTTCGTTTCCTTCCAGTGTCTTTACTTCCCCATTGCTTCTCTGTTTTTCTCCCTCCCTTATTCTTATTTATGCAGTGCATTCATTCATTCACTTTTACTGAGTTAGGCACTGTGTTGGACATGTCCTTTGTAAATCAAAAGGAGAGGTAAGTTCTTTTTTGTTTCCATAGAGCTTACATTGTGAGATGCATGAGAAAAACACAAATAAGATACTTAGAAGCTGTGTCTGGGGTGAGGGTGGAGGTTTACTCTAGTAAAGTTGGTCGGGTTAAGCCTTCATCAACACATAACAGCTGAGATGAACCCTAAAGGATGGAAATGAGTCAGCCATTGAGAAAGCTGTAGAGAAGTATTTATTATGGACAGGGTGTAGCAATGAAAGGATCCTAGGACACAAAAAGATTCCTTCATATTCAAAACAAAAGGGATGCTAGTATGTACATTGTGATTGTTAATGAAATCATCTCTTTAATTTACTGGTGTCATTATTGATACTGACATTGTTTATTGAAAATCTAACTGCCAAAAATGGCATTGGTTATTGTTACCATGTGTCCATAACTCTAACACAAAAATTCCTGATGAGATTAATTTCACTCAAAGTCTGAAAAAAACTCTAAAATATACAATATTGAAGTCCCACCTTGATTATGCAACACAGGTCCATATGACTCAAAGGAGTTTCTATTAACTCTCAAAAAAAAAATTAATGATTTCACAGCTCTGAAAAAATTCGAGTTATGGAAATAGCATATATTGACAGTGCAATTTTATGGACAAACAGACAACAAATACTTTATTCTTACCACAAAGGCTATATTGTGTTTTTGCATGATGCAGGCTAAGGGTTACACTGAGAAACTTGTCCTGGGACTTCTTGTTTAAATAATATATTCTAATATATCATTTCACAATCTCATTTTAAATGGAAATCGGCATAACGAAATTTACACTATATCACCATAAAATTTAACAATTAAATAAAACTTTTTTGAATGAACTACTGTATTTATTCCACTACATAGTAAAAGGGATTTTATTTTTGCCATATGCCTTTCATAAGTTGCAATTTCACCTTCCTTTGGGTCTAACTTTAAGCCAGCAGCAGCACATGTAAATATGACGAAGAAAACAGAAGAAAGGATAAAGACAGAAAAATCTAAAAGTAAGTAGCTGTGTTACTGTGTAGCTAGATGACACCTCCATTGTGCTGGCCCCCAATTCTTTTGGATGTAAACTGCAGGGCTTTCTATTTACTAGAGAACTTGCAGATGACTTATTTCCTCTTATTCCTGTTTTATACACAACAAATATATTAGTTTTTCTCTAAGAGAAAGAATGCGAATTAGGGACTTCAATTACAACCACCATGTAATAGGCATGGGATCTCTGGTAGGTAATACTGTTTACTTCATGTTATAAGAGAATAAAAAAATGAACACATTACATTTTATTTATTATCATGTTAGTAAAACTTCACACTATTAAAAATAAATAATAAAATTCCAACAAATTAGTCTGTGAAATGCGGAGACTCTGTAAAAGGAGGGCACTTATGAGTCAACTGTTTTTTTAAAAAACAAAATAATCATCAATTATGATTATAAAAAAGACAGAAATATAGAAGGAAATGCTTATTAGCCATTTTTTTAAGCTCATTTTGGTTTTATCACTTTTTTGCTTGATTTAACATTTATGGAAAACCTTCTAAGGTTGCCTTTAATTTTTGCCAGAATATTTTGACCTGGGTTTAAAACTGAAATTGAAGAAGTCTGAGGAGGGCTTTAATAACAACTTTCTTCAGTCTGTTTATTTAAAGCATGATGAATAAGCAAAAAGAAAAGGTGCAGAATGGAAAAAGAAAAATGATCTCTTCCCTTCCTAGAAGTGTTTGGGGTTACTGGATTGGTCATAAACTTGCACCAGGAATTAAAATCTTCCGCACTGCTAGTAGCTAAGTGTATCTGACATTGTTCTAGCCATTGTATATATGTAGGTTTAGTGTCTAAGGGTTTGTAAGTATAATAGTTTTGAAGTTATAGAAAGGCAGTAATGAGCTTGTCCAATCTTAAATCTCCAGTTAACACCTGATCTACTTGATGTACTCTAAAAATTATGTAGTTTATTATAGTCTTATTTTGAGGAGATGAAGTTTCAATATTTTTCTACATTACATGATTAATATTAATCATGATGAAATGAAGAAATTAAGAGAAAGAAAATCCAGGAACTTAAATAAACCATGGGGGGAACAGTTAGAAGTCTGTTCTCCATAGCTCTTGAGGCATGAAGTATAGTAGTCAGATGCTAAATCCTAACCCTGCCACTTAAGGGCTGAGCAAGGCTTAGAGTTCTTATTCATAAAATGAGAAGTAGTATCCACAGGACACTACTATGCAGAATTTCTGTGAGGAATGAATGCCACACATGTAGAAAACTTAGCACAGTATAGGACACAAAGAATGTCTCTGCAGCTATTAATATCATTCACCAACCACTCAGAGGACATTATTATTATTATTATTATTATTATTACTTGCTTCTCTTTTGATATTCAGATCACCCTAATTTAGCCCAATCTTGACAAAAGTTACAAAATGCTAATTATTTGTTAATAACTGAAACAAAATGTGAGTTTTCAAGATGGCAGGCTGAGGAAATCGTGCACAGCATTTCTTCATATTGTAGAAAATCAGGTAGAGATTGGGAGGACAAATATTTCTAGAAAAACATCAGTGTACTTTAACAATGTCCTGCAAATACTTCAAAACTTGGAGACTTGTTTGAAGAGTTATGAAAATGTTTCTAACCTGAAAGGTATTGTTGTTAAACATTTGTTTTCAGATTGCATACTGCAGCCATTACTTAGAATATGGCTTTGCACAACTGTCATCATTAACAGAAGGTAGAAGACAACAAAGATTAATGTCATTATTTGGCCAAAGTTTGAGGCCTATCTGGGCAAGCGATGAAAACATAAGCAACAATACAATATAAAAAATGGTCTTGAAGGGATCATTAATTGGACATCTGAAATAAAATTCCTTCAGGATGCAAGGGGACTGTTACCTTTCCAGACTGACAGACACTCCCTGACAAGCTCATCGCTGTGAAACATCATAAGGTGCTGAGATTTATTTTTTTCACAAGGAGACATAAACTGCTATTTGCATTTGCCCTGGTACTCATAGACCCAAAACAAGGACGCTGGCAGTGCGGAGAAGAGTATTTTCTGTACATGTGGACTTCATGAAGTTAACTAAGTAGATGTTGTATGAAGACACAAAATAATCTCTCACCTTATGAGAACAATTTATAAAATTAGTAAAACAAATACAGTTCATCTTCTCTACAAAGTTTTAGTACAATTTCTGCCCCAGAGAAAAGTTTGGTCTCCTAAAGGCTATTCTTTGTCTTTACAGTTTTAAAATGTTTCCAAATGGTGTGTGTGTTTTTAAGAGGAATTTTTTAGAAGCTTGACTCAAGGAGACTGCTGAGTCCCGAAGACTTTTGCTTTTCCTCCTGTTGGATAAACAGATCCAGGCACGTTTTTATATTTCTTTTATTCTCAAAAGAAAACAGCCTAGTCAATCAACTTCCATATATTCAGACACAAGAATATTTCTCTCAGGGTATTTTATTTTCAGGTTTTATTCCGTCATAAATTTGGAATTAGAATTAAATTACAAACTTCAGGTAAAATGGTGATAAAATGTAATGATCACTAAAATTTCAAGAGGGATCCATTTTACTGAGCTTGGCTCTGTTCTCCCGAGGCCTCTTGAGGTAGTAAACTGAAGTGCACAAATCTAGTTGGGTGAGACTCAGCCTCCTCCCTGCTAATGCTTTATCTCTATAGAGTTCTCACACCAAGTTTAAGGTTTGGTAAGTCTCTTTATCTTTTGGAAAAACAGAAATTCTAATGAGTCTTTAAGTCTCTTTCCTCTGAAAGTAGGAAAGGGTTACCCATTCCTCCATTCCCCAGATCACCCTTGGGTGTTTTTTTGTTGTTTTGTTTTTTGTACTGGGGATTGAACTCATGACCTTGCACTTGCCAGGCAGGTGCTTATGTCCCTGAGCTAAATCCCTGGCGGATCACCACTGTTTAGCTGTGTCTATGTCATAGCTTAGAACAATCATTTTTAATCATATCTCAGAGCACAGAGACAATATATAGTAATTTGCTTATGCTCTAAAAAATTGTATTTTGAGACAAATAAACAAGTCAGCATTACATTTTGGTTTCTAGAATTACAGAAATTCCATTGTAAAAATGGCTAGTCATCCTAGGGATGAGCAGATATTGAATTACCTCATAGTTTATACAACTGTAAACAGTTAATCCCAACTTACCAATCTATTCAAATTGAGACTTCTAAAAATGAACATTAGCATTTCCCAAGAACACATCCCATTTCACCAAGCTTTCCCTGCTACAGTAACTCTGAGGGGATTCTTAGCTATCCCACAACTATATTGCTATCAGATGCACAACCTTAGATATTGCATAGTTTCCCTTAAATGAGAAATTCAAAATATAAATAACAAAATAAACGATAACAGGAAATAGATCTTTTTCCAAAAGAGAAGTAGCCTTAGAGATGAAGTGAGGGAGAAAGAAAAGAGGAGGGAGAGGAAGGAAAAGGATGAAAACAAAATTAAAATGTGTTATGTATGCATATCAACTCCCCAGGAAGAATGTAATAATTATGTGTTACAAACATGTACTCATAAAAATGTCTTTTAAATGACAGCAAACCATGACCATTAAATGCCATTGGTCTGCCACTAGCCCAGTTTCTCCCATGATTGTCTGCAAGGAGAAACAGCCATCTCCTAGGCCCACTGTGTGTGAATGTGCTACCTTGTCAGCCTCTGCCAGAGAAATTTATTTGCTTCATGTCAATCCTAATCTGTAATGATTTTCCTTGCTTAGTTTATCTACCAATGACGTACATATCAATGCATCTACTAATTAATATTTATTAGGACTGTTTCCCCCAAAACCCCTAGAGAACTTGTTTCTCTTATTTTTCTTAAAACCCAGGGCTGCCATAGGCTATTTCCTAAAAAACTGAAATAAAGTAATGGTGGGGGGAAATATTTTCTTCTCTTTGCTGTTCATTGTAAATGTTTTGTGTCAGCACTGCTCTGGTGACAAATGCAAAATTAAATACTTGTCCATCTAACCCTAAAGTAGTTCAAAAAAATAATGAACAAATTCTTCAAACAGATGGTTCCAGACTACCTTTTAAAAAGCCAACTAATAAAGAAATTAAATGTAATTATGGGTCACCTGAAAAACAGCATGTCACTAATGTCATTTAATATTCTGAAGGACACAGCTTCTGGAATATCTCAAAAACAATATTTTACTTTATAAAATATAACTCCATTTTAAAAACTAAAACAAAAGATTCTATGCATTTCTCATGAAATGTCTAGTGATAGCAAACAATGAGCATAGAAACACTTGCGGTAGTACTCAAATTATATGGTTCCTAATAAACATGCTCTTTTTCTCTCCCTAAAATAGAGATTGATATTCATATGTAGCCCAATAATCAACCTCAGTATTTGCCACAGTGTGTCTGTTTTTCACTTTGTCATTATAATTAGTAATTATCCAAAGACAGTACTTCATTCAGTAAATTTGCCCCAAATATGAATTTAAGTTACATGGAAAAGGCAGAGGAAAGAGACAGGAAGAGGGTGGACAGGAGGAAGACAGGAAGACAGAGAAGGAAAGACTGAAGGAGGAGCTCCATGGTGCTAAAGATCCCTGTCTGACTTCTTTACTGCTGTATCTTAAGCATGCTGCATCAAGTCTGGCACATAGTAGGTACAAATAAATACTGTATAAAATTTAAATTTATTGAGGATCTGCCAGGCACCAAGATTTCCACATTTCTTTTTAACATAATTCTCTCAGTAGACTCAAGAAGTCAGTACTGTTATTGTTTCCAAATTAGAGATATGGATACTGCCTCAAAGTGAGCTATGAATGGCCTTGTAAAAGAGGAAAAACCATGTTCATGATTGTCTAATTCTAACACATTTCAAATAAAAGGAAAACAGTGTCAGTAAGTTAGGAAAAGAGAAGGCACAAATGAGTTATCCAGATGTTATGTTCAGTGACGTTTATAGGCGGCCCTTGAAGATTTTCTTCATCCAGCAGGATACTTTTTTAAGGTGCTTTGCATTTGAAAGTTCTCAAAGCAACATGAAGGAAAAACATGAAGTCCATGAAAAGTGAACCATGTATTTTAAAAATAAAAAGCAGCAGCAGAACCTATCTACTACCAACCATCAGTATCAAGTCACTGAATATATTTCAATAAGCTGAGGAAAAATGGATTACCTTTTATGTCTATTTTAAGTGTTTCTGCTGATCTTCAGAGTATTAAAGAAGCAATTTGTTCCAATGTACCAAACCCTTATGCAAATAGAACTCTAATACTGCAAAACACATTTATAGTCAAAGACGATACTTTGTTTTTAAGAGCAGCACACAATGTAACTGCAAGTGAAGTCTCTCTCTCTCTCTCACACACACACACACACACACACACACACAGCCAGACAATGTAAGCTCCAATGAAGAATTTTTGCAATTACAAGCTGTACTATAATATCCACTGTCAAATATACTTTTCTCTACAGTGTGTAACTCCTTAGAAGATTAAAATATTTTCTTCTCTGCCTAGTCCGTCTTCCCTGGCATTTCATCCTTTCCACTGCTCCGTACCACTCACCCCAAATTATTCACTTATTGATCACTGTGTCATGGCTATAGTCAAAGAGGGACAAAAAAATGAGGAGGAGAAAAGAAGAAGAAGAGGGAGGAAGAGAAACAGAGACAGAGACAAGAGAAAGAGAGAGGGAAAGGGGGAGTAAGAGAAAGAAATGGAACATATGTACTAGGATATCTCAAAAAAATTTTTAAGTGAAGTCTAGGACAAGAATAAGTATTATTTTTCAATTGATGAGCCTTAAGATTTCAGAATAGGTGTTAAGCAAAGATAGGTGGCATTTACTTGTTCAGCCCATTGAAATTTACTAAATATCTACTGTGATATAAGGCATGGAGCTAAGGAGTCACATTCGGGAAAATGGAGGACATGAGAGTTGCTTCATAGGTATAATGGGAAATTACAATTCATTGAATGGTAAGGTTTTATGCTGCTACCAAAATCCATAACTAGAAGGATGCAAAGTTATAACAAACATTCCTTTGGTTCTGTTGAATATTTTCCCCTTGCGGTAATTCTTTGGCCAAGTTTCATGACACTATGTGCTCTTGTAGTTATGTGTTTATCTGTTTGTCTGTCTGCTTTTGTATCTCAGCCATTTTTCAGGGTTTGGGCCTTCGTCTATTGTGTAAATGTGGGCGTTCCCTAGGATTCTGGCATAGGCTTTCATTTTGTGCAGTCTACATACTTCTGAGTGTTCATTTGCTCCTGTGACTGTTATCATCATCTGCATGTCATGGACACCATAGCTGACGATATCAAATTGTGCACATCCTCTTGGAACCCCTTGGAGCACCAGACTTTCATGAAACCTGCCCACCCCACCCCACCCCACTACACTACCACCCGGCTATTTCAAAATACCAAAAATTGAATTACTCAACTCTGCCCTCCACTCCTTAGTATAACCATGCTTGAAGGTGTTCAATTAAGAATCCTAAGAGTTGGGCTGGGCATTTAGCTCAGGGGCATAAGCACCTGCCTTGCAAGCATGCAGTCATGAGTTCGATACCCAGTACCAAAAAAAAAAAGAATCCTAAGAGTCATTCTTAACTCTAATCTTTTTATTTCCAATCTCAAAGTTCCACTGCTTTTTATAGTCTAAAATATATTAAGAAACTAACCCTCCTTTTCAGGCACCCATCTAAACACTGGTTTCTTTAGGGAACTGTACTTGGATTGACCTCCTATCCCAGCTCAACCCATTCTTATCCACTTTTCTTCCATCAAACCTACTCCTACTGCCAACAGTAGGAGTCGGCTCCCTCAGTGATCTATATTACAGTCCTTCTAATACAATCTTCAGACTTATAAATAGTCTTTACCACTAATTCTGGTATAGAGAGCAAGAAGCATTACAAGACCCACAGCTTGCCTCTGGGTCCTTAAGCGCCTAGTACACTGCCATACACAATGTTATTGCTCAATCAATATTTGTTCAATGAATAAACAGAGGATATCATTACAGGAAACATGGAAGAGTTGAGGGATAAATAAAACACCCCGGGCTTTTTATTGCACGAAAATTGGGAGAGGTTAAGGAATACATAATATACCCCCCACCCTCCTTGAGGGGCATAACATTAAATGCAGAATGTCTGTTCTACATAATTATAAGATGATAATGAGTAAATAAAATCGACTCCAATTTAGATACATGAGGATCTGCTAACACTGCAAATTGGAATTAAATATTTAGTTCTCCCTTCTGAGATAATCTAATACACACTAAACACTTCTGGAAGACAGTTTTATGATTTTATATTACAGGTGAAAAAAACAGATATGGCAAAGTTAATTGAGTAACCCAAGGTTACCCAGTGAATCAGAAGCAGAACTGGGACTTAAAACTCAAGGTTGTTAACCTCCAATCACTATTATTATCATTTTTTTTGAAACTATTTTTTCTTCCTTTCACAAAGTATTGTTATATTATTTTAAGAATTCAAACTACATTAATCTCATAGCCTTCTCCAAACTATCGCCTATTCTACTTATATTTGAATATAGTTGTCTATATTCTAAATAGACTCATATACTTTTCCATGGGCTTTTTCTTTAGTCTTTAATAATAAGGCTTTCTTCCCAGTGCCTCGGAACTTTTTTCTGAAAAATGTTAGCTCCCCTGTATTAGTATCTGATGCTGACCACCACTACAAAGTGCCAACATTTGACTCTTTTGCTGTAGGAGATCACATTGTATATTCTACATCTATAAACAACAATAGCCAGTTAGCTGCTGCATTCTATGGCACTGAGTAAACACATGAATAGAAAATGCTGCCAATATTTAATAAACCTTTGAGAAGCAAAATAGGCTATTAAATTTAATGGGATTACTGATTACAACATTTGTATTGCAAGCGAAATAAGCTGTGTTGCCATTTCAAAAAGCTAGACGCATAGTAAAAAATATATATATATTTATATGTAGTCCTCTGGGGCCAAAGGCAATTATATCATAGAATCAAAATGTCTCAAAAATACTTTGTTCTCTTCTCAGTATACATACTGACTGGACATAAAATTTTGATTTTTACAATAAGTACTGCTGCTGGGGATATAGTTCAGTGATATAGTGTCCGCCTAGCAAGGGCAAAGTCCTGAGTTCGACTCCTGGTACCCCCCCAAAAAGCACTGCTAATATTAATTTCATAGAGATTAAGAGGGGCAATACACACTTAGATTTTTCCTAGTTTCACAATAGATCAATTAGTATACTTTCTTTTTATACATGATTGTAGCACAAGATGTTAAAGAGAATTTAATCTGTACAAAACTGTAGTTAATGTTGATCACTTTTAGGCATACATAGAACTATGCTACCTCTGCATTTTCTCTTCATGGATATACTATCAAATATAAAATCTGCAATCACAAAATATTTCCTTTGTTCTTTTGGCTTTACTTGACCCATTATTCATTTACCAGAAGCAAACATTATTCTCCTCAAAGTACTTGAGTTAGTTCACTGTATCAGTCTCTGATCCAGCCATACATGTCCAGGCCCACAAAGAACTTTAAATGTCCAAAGTATTTACTGTTCTTAATCTCCAGCATGACATTACATGAATTGGTTCTGTCATGTGAGTATAACTGATTATGTTTCCCCTAATAAAGATAGACACGAGTTACACGTTCATATGTTAGGCCAATGTAAAAAAGAAAAGAGAACTTCTGTCAGACATCAACTTAACATCAATTGCTCATACCATGAAAATGTCAATTAAAATTCTAGCTGAATCTTTCAAATACTATTTTCCAAGAAATGTGCATACTTGTAGGGTAAATTGAGAGGCTATATCAAGTAAATGTTAAACTCTATATACGTGTTAAAATTCCTAGTTGGTCACTAATAGAGGACAGCATCTATTAGTGCAAGACAGCACTAATAGATGGAGCACCATGCATTTGATTTTCACTTGGAAATGTGGACGGCATGAATTCACCCTCAATCATCAGCCATGTTTTGGAGAGATGACTTTGCCATCTTTATTTTCTAATGCTGAAGCTACCATTATATTACACCAAGGAATAAGGACTCCTTTCAAGAATAATCTAGAGGCTGAGTTGGCTCCCTGCTTTAGTTTACAGGTGATCTCAAAGACATCTAAAGGAAGCAAATTCCTACTTCAGTTTTAAAGTTCTGACATAGTATTTTTTACTCCATTTGCTGTGGAAGTTTCAATGTGACAATAATGAAGGATAACAAAGAGGGAAAATGTTTCAATTTCACAGATACTTGCTTGATCAGAGAATTTACCTGTAGAGATTCCATTTCTTCATCTTTTCTTTGGGTCTCTCCTAGCAAATCTACAATAATAAAATAAAACATCTATGAAAATGTAAGTACGAGGTGCCTTTTATCAGTACATGCAATTCAATCAATAACTTGTACAAACTGTTACCTGGAAAGAAGACAATTTGATATAAAAGAGTAAGAAACAGTGTTTTTAGGAAAAAAACCCTAAGATTCCAATTGCTACAATGCAGATCATTCCAAAGCTACTTAAGAAGCTCTGCGAGTAACAAAAATTTCCTTATAAACAGGAAGGGTTTCTTTTGCAAGAAAAATTAGAAACAAACCGTTTTCCTTTAAAATAAACCACCACATCAAGTTCCACCCCCAGAGTCACTTTTTATACCAAATTTAATCACCCTGGAATAACGAGAGTTGTTAATGGAAGTCGAGCACCACCTCAACTATAAAGTCTTATTAATTATCATTTCACACTGAGAGGGTGGGACCATTGAAGCTACATCTAACCAAGACTTTGGCATCGTTTCAGAGAAATTAGTGGCTGGAAGGAAAGGTAGTCAACTGAAGAGGGACCTATCTTAATGCATACATACAATCATGGTGTCTCAAGGCCCTACATTAATTTATGAACTGGCTGTAAAGGAAAATGATTTAGCAAGCAGAATTTTCTGCCTACAGCTATACCACCCTGTGCTATGATCTTATTAGATCTCACAAACCTAAAGAATGCTAGGCTGAGTCAGAGCTTGGATGAAAACTGGCTAGAAACACCTATAGCAGTGCAGATTAGTATTAGCATTTGCCTTACTCTGTAGTTTACCAAGAGGCTGTGCTACATAAAAGGAAAACATAACTTACAGAAACCTAATATGTATCCCAGAAACATAAATACAAATGTTTTTCACACTGCTACACTAGATAGAGCAGGAAGAAGGAATACAATGGGCAGGAAAGCCATGCTGATATATGTCATAATTGGGCAGGCAATATACTGAAACTTCAGAAGATCTGGAAGAGTAAATAAATGATGGTAAAAGCACGTTGAGACTGCACAGCTAAGGTTATAATGAAGTGGCCAGCAATCCCCACAAGACACAATGCTCTAATACTAAAGATTACAGGTAGTCTGTCTATGTCTTTAGAGGAACTGACTTTGCCTCTCTAAACCACCCATAATCAGTAGGTCAGTAATGACACAGGAATATAACAGTGTTTTAGGGTATATTTTTAAGGGCCATCTGGTTGGCATATCAGATTCTTTAGTTATAAGGAATAAAAACAAACCTGGGGAATAGTAGACTACATTAGTGTCCTCAATCATTCCTTCCCCTACAAGCTTGTTTGTTTGCATTAGGATGTTACAACTGCTTCCATGAAGATGTCATGCACATCTGCTCCTTTACATCTAGCATCTAGGCTGGTCTCTTGACTTGATTCAGTGGGCAGAATATAACAGGTAGAAAATGTGCCAATGTGCACAAAACATCAAGAGGCCTTGAAGATTTTAACTTTCTACTTGGGACCTTATCATTAACATATGAACTAGGCAAAAAGAGATGCATGGTCCATGACTCTTCCCACACCTGCTACCACAAAGGCTGCCCTGCTGCTAGTAAGCAAATGACCAGACCAGAGGTGAACAGCTGACTTAAAGGTGTCTATAGATGACTCAGAAGGAAGCTCAACTAATATCAGATAAGCTTCCCAGCTAAGCCCAACACCAACTCAGAGACAACAAACTTAACACATGAAATGTGGTGATGGTCTGGTATCAAGAAGTTGCCAACTGATAGGAACCAGTTGCTAATTGAATATGAAGCATTTAGAATTTATTTAAGAATAATTAACAAATACATGGAGAAAGAGGGAACAGACTTTGAGGAGTAACAACTAGAACAGGTCTGGGCAGAAAAAGCTATAGGTAGCATTAACAAATGGCTATTTCATTTAGACTACTTCTGTTGTAGTAAGGGTTTACAAGGGAACAGATTCAATATAGGACATATAACTTTAGAATTATTTTATAATATTAATTCAAATAATTAAATACAAAAGAATGCAGGAGATCTTGCCACACACCAGAGACCCAAAGAATCTACTTGAGGGCCTGGATCCCAAGGCAATGTCATCCATGAGTCCAGCTGGAGGTCTACAGTCCTTGACAATTTCTCACCCAAGTTTACATCAAGGATCTGCATTGAGAATGCAGTGGAAGCTAGAAAGTGCACCAGCAGGGTGAAGGATCTTTGCCGGCAGGCTGAGGGATCTGCACTGGAGCCAGGAAGCAAAGTTCAAAGTAAGGACCAAAGCTCCCCTGAAAAAAACCACAGCCATGCTCAGTGACAAGGTCCTTGAGCTCCTCTGATGATGAGAACTGCTGAGTGCATATCAGGAAAACCAGTGTGACAAGCTTATCCAGGAGAATCAACAGCTCACCACCCTCTCCTCCAGCTCTCCTTGTATGCTGTTGGCAACAGTGCTTCCATAGCCAGCACCACACTGATTCAGTTAAACTGGGTGATACAAGTTGACCGTTAGTTAATTCACCACAACTTCTAATCTTTATATTGCTGAATTAAAAAAGAAATTCTGAGAATTACTAAAATCCTTCCTTAGATCTCTTGCTTACTGCTTAGTCAACAAGTATAGGATATTTTCATTGATAATCCCAAAAGGACTGAACTATGAACAGGAAGAAAATATTACACATGCAAAATCAGGGTATAATAATGAGAAGGAAAGATGAATACCAGATAGGCCAAAATATAGATGCTTATTTCAACATGTTTCAGTAAACTCTGTCTTTATCTCAACTCTCTTCAATACTCATGATATATAAGATTATTGCTTGTCATGGTTTGTCAGTGGCCCCCAAGCCTCATGCCTTTGCATTATGCATTTGTGATTGGTTCATTGTCCAGCGCTTGGATTAGGGGTGTGAGTGCTACACCCACCTAGGGATGGAGCCAGGATGTGATATAATGGCAGGAAGAAGGCATGTCTCTCTCTCTTGTTGGTTTCTGCCTTGTTGTTTGCAGCCGCCATGAACTGTGGCCCCGCCATGCCATCCTGCCTTGGAGCCAACTGAGTCTGGACTGAAACCTCCAAAAACTGTAAGAAACAAATCTTTCCTTTCCCAACTTTGGGCATCAGGTATTTTGTCTCAGCGACGAGTAAAAAGCAGCTAAGACACTGCCCTATATCCAGGAGGATGTGACCATTTTGTTTTACTACTTCTGGATATACCAGGAAGGTCTTTGAGTTGGGCTCTTTTAAAGAATTGAACTGTTTGATGGTGCAGTGGAACTGGGATGCATAATGGGGCCCATCACTCATACCAGAAAATTAAACTTGTTCCTTCACAGTCAAGCTGGTATGGCAAACACAAAACATGTTAGACAAAAGTTACTGGATAAATAATAGATACTGGGTCTCTTACAACACCCAAACACAACTCACTCATCTGATGAAATACAGATGTGAGGAAGTTCAGTCTATCTTTCTCTTTCAGAACTTCCTGTTCTTCTCCATGTGATTCTTGTGAAAGTTTCACTGATGGGGCCTAACATGTCCTGCTATATAATTAGGTCAAGAACAAGGTTGGTGAGTAAATAATCTATCTGTTACCCTGCTGCTTTCAAGGTTGTATTTTCCAGGATGGCCAAGGAACTTGCTCAACAGTAAAGCTGGCAAAAAAGAAAGTAGGGGCAAGAAACAGAGCTGGTGAGAACTATGTCTAATGAAGCTAACAACACTCCTGGACATCTAACCAATTCATCTTTTTTTCTTTTGATTAAATTAGTGTTAGTTTTTTTAAAGATTCTCAGGGAGTGTAGTTGTATTAAGTCTTCTTATCATGCAGCACCTGCCTGGCAAGTACAAGACCCTGAGTTCAATTCCCAGTACAAAACAAAAAAAATACTATCTGTAGAAACCTGGAGAACTCAGTGTTGGGAAGAACTTTCTGTTCCACACTGAAACATTTCATTCTACAATACATAGAGAAAGATGTGAGGTTCAAAGAAAATCAATGGTTTGCCTGAGATTACCTGGTTAGTAAAAAAGCCACGTCTCCTATCTTGTACTCTAACATACCACGCTCTCAATTTGTACCACTCAGTAATTGATTACACCCTTCTCCATACTGTCACTCACAAAAAATAAATATTTGTATTCCTCAGTCTTGCCTTAGGAGTTCTCTGATGTCCAGAACCAGGGTTTCCTAACAGCTAGCTTTGGCACTTAACTTAAGATTCTAGAGTTTCCTTAGCCACCTATATGGCTGCTCACTTGTTAGGTACCTTGTTCAGGTACATACATTTGGAATGATGAACAGGGTTATTAACCTGTAATGATGAAATATGGCTACTGGGCATCACTGAGAAGCACTACTTTACTGCAAACAGGTGCAAGCCAAGAGAATATAGCTGAGACCTCTAGATAGCTGACATGAAATAATGTCATGACTGCTGAGCAAGATTAATATCCCTTGTTACAATAAGCAATTTTGTTTGTTCTTACAAACCTTAGAACATATGACCAGCATGGAAAAAAGCTGGAGGACTGCAATGCTCCCTTACTTACCACTGGTATGTTCATGTTTTCCTTTATTATTCTCTGGTTTGCTGTTTAATACAAACAGCAATTCAACTGCCATGCAAATTGCTGCGGCTAAATGTGCTTCCATCAACATTAGCTAATGAAAGATTTTTGGTGTAAAGGGCACCAGCCCTGTGTATTTTCCTTGGATTGGCTCCAATTTTAAAGGTACCGATACTAACTTATTATGACATACAGTCATTAGAGGGGAAAAAAAAACTCCACACTAAAAAAGCAGGACACTATATATGGCAATTGCAGAATCTGGCTGTTTTGTTGTACTTTGCTTGTTTCATGTAAAGTAATATATCATGACCATATTTTTTGCTAAGAAAATTTTGCACCACTTCTTCTGCAGTCTTTCCAACCAGGGGTTTGGCTATTTAAGAAGGTTTAATACGTTTTATGTTGTTTCTGGTTTCCTGTAACCAAGAACATAGATAAATGATTTCTTTATTTATTTGTCCAGGTGTACATGAACAACATCTAGTAACTTGATCTTTCATATGAATATTGAGGATCAACTTCAGAAAGGTCTGTTTTTTTCCTTTATCCTTTACAACAAAGCATCTCATCCATAGGCCACCTGATAATGGCCAGAAAGGCAAAGAAACATGGGTTCCAGATACAGCAACATTTACAACTGGGAAGAACAGCACTGGCAGCAGAACATGTTGAATTAATGACTGCGGTTTAGAGAACAGCATTTAGATTCTGGTTCTGCAGGTCACCTAGTAATTCAGTACTCCCATTCAGTGTTATTCTCTATGTTCTGAGATTTAGTAAAAAGAATAGATAATATAAATTCTAAAAGAGCTCAATATTTAAAAAAATAAATTTGTGCATCTCTCTATGTGGATAACAGTCAGAGCATAATAAAATCAAACAAAAGAGCATAATGTAATCCATAAGAGGTCATAAATCATGGGTTTATTAGCTTTTCTGAGTTGTACCCTCATGCTCAAGTTATTAACCACTGGTAAGTTTTGCTTTTTTGTTCCTTGACTACTATTTCATTACTGGTATCATTAACATTTTAAGGACAGAAGGTAACATATAAACTATGTAACTCCAAGTATTAATCCTTTTGGTTTTGATTCTTTTTTTAAAATTTTATTTTAAAGAGGGTAAAACTAAACATAACAAAACAGAACAAAGTAGATCAGAAGAAAACATTGTAAATGACACAGATTTCAAAGTAAGACAACAGGAGATCATCACTGGCTACCATAATGTCTCTTGTTTTCTTCTAAATAGTTGTTCATATCTTAGTACACAATGAATCCATACAAAGCAAAGTAGTATTAAACTGATCAGAACAGAGTGATGAAGGCATTATAGGCCTTCAAAACCAGATGATAGGGAAATCAACAATGGCTGCCATAATGTCTCTTGTTCTCTTCAAAATAGCTGTCTGTACCTTCATGTTATGTTGAAATTAAACAATACAAAACAGACTAAAATCACTCTAAACAAAGCATAATGGCATTACTGAATTTCACAGCATGATGATACGCAGCCAGCAATGGATACAATAATGTCTCATTTCCTTCAAAGTAGCTGTTCATTTCATCATGCATTACATAATCGATTCTCATAAACTTTTTAGAAGCTTTACGTGTGCATGAGTCTCTACATGTATACTTATCCTTTCTGTATTACAGGAAAAAACAAAACAAAACAAATTACTAGAAAAACACAAAACGAAAAAGACAAATAATTACAGTAGCAAAGAGTCCAAAACACTGACAATATAGGCATTCAAAACAAGGTGGTAGGAGCATAACTCGGGTTGTCATTTTACATAATGATCTTCAAGAATTCCTCAGATCACCGTATACTCACATGCACAACTGTTCAATTCCTGTGAATGTTAACTGTTTTGTTCCAAGAATTTATGGAATTTGTAGCACAATCATCGTAGCTATCCTAAGTGTGTTTATATAATTTTAGATATGTTTTCTTTTCCCTTTTCCTACTTTTTCCTGAGATTTAATCCTTTTAAAAGAACTACAACTGCATTTTATAAGTGAAATACATATTATCTAGTGTACTTGCAAATAAATAATCATAAAGCTGCAAGAGAGCTGCTTAAGTGAGAGCAGAAGTAGACTGGGGCCCAGCCTGCCACACTTCCCTCCTCAACTGACACAGACTCTGGCAGCATCCAGATGCAGCTCAAAAGCTCAGATTATACTGAGGTTTTTTTTTTAATATCCAATGATCTAATCTAAACCATTCACATACTATGGATAAAGTTCACAAATCTCAGCCCAGGGTTTTTGTATTGGACCAGAGTCCAGAACCCACACACCCACCCACACCCACATACACACACTGTAACGACTACCTTCATTTGCTTTTTAAGATTTATTGAGATAACATAATATTCTAAGTTCCTCCATACAGGCTTGTGTATTTTTTAACATGTTCCAAAACTGAAAGAGAACTTCATTAAAGCACACATGCAACGTCAAGAATCGGTGGGACTACAGTCACCAGCGGAACACATAAAATTCCCTTAACTCTGAGACAACATCAAATGGCACGAGTCTGAAGGAAATCAAATACCAGGACACTTGAGAAGCTACTGTCTTAGCAAGGCATGTTCAACATTATAGTATGTACAATATCTCACATAAAACCTCAACAAAATATTTCTTTCAATGAATGACTGTTGAATAGTTTCTCTATTTACTAAAACATTGATCAGTAAATAATTGCTTTTCCTTTTTCATTATAATAGTAAAGGTAAATGAGATTTTAAAATATATAATAATATGACTCTCTATAGTAGTCCAAACCTTTTAAGCACAATTAAATATGTTTGGCTTTAAATTAATAGAGTAAGGACCAGATACAGCTCAATGGCACAGCACCTGTCTGGCAAGCACAAGGTCATGAGTTTGAATCCCTGTATCAAAACAAACAAACATAAATTAATAGAGTTGACCTCCCCTATTGTTGGTTCCATATCCATGGATTCAACCAATTATGGGCTGAGAATATTCTTTTAAAAAGTAGATTTATGAGTTGTGTATAGTGGCACAAGCCTGTAATCCTAGCACTTGAGAGGCTGAGACAGGAAGAGCACTGTGAGTTTGAGGTCAGCCTGAATTACATAACCAAGTTCAAACTGAGCCTGCACTACATAGTAAGACCTTGCCTCAAAAGAAAGAAGGAAAGAAGAAAACAAGGAACGAAGGAAGGAAGGAAGGAAGGGAGGGAGGGAGGGAGGGAGGGAGGAAGGAAGGAAGGAAGGAAGGAAGGAAGGAAGGAAGAAAGAAAGAAAGAAAGAAAGAAAGAAAGAAAGAAAGATAGATTTATATTCAATACCTACTACAGGCTTGTTTTCTTATCATCATTCCCTAAACAATAACAACTATTTACAAAGCATTTACATTATATAAGATATTAAGTAATCTGCAGATGATTTAAAGTTTGCATGTAGGTTATATGCAAAATCTGTACCATTTTACACAAGATTCTTGAGTATTCTTGGATTTTGGTATCTATGGGAACCAATTCCCAGTGGATACCAAGGGACAAGTATACATGCTAAACCCTTAAAATAGTATCTGGTACACAGTAAGAATTATATGTGTTAGCTTATACTATTATTTTTAAAAGTCACCTTTAAATATCCATTCTAAAACTAGGAAAGTGTGTGATAAAGAGTCAAACAAGCAAACAAGCAAAAGAAGCCTCCTAGCACAGTGCCTTTAACTTCATCTCTGACAGGCAGCTACATTATTTAGAACTCTGCCATATCTACTGCCACCCACTGGCACATATTTGGATATACTACAATGAGTTAAAAGTTTTCTCATCCGGAGTTACCACAGAAAACACGCAGGTTAAAAAGAAGAACAACATTCAGAAGTACAGCTATCCCTTGTGGTTTGTCCCAGACACTGAAACAACATACTAGTCTACAGAAGGAGCTCGACTGCTCCAATAAATAAAAGGTTTATACTCCACTGTCTGTCTTGGATATGTGGTAAAATATCCCAATACAGGTACTCAGGTTTTTGTTTGATGTTAATTCATTTCTGGTAAAACTTTCCATTTGGACAACTGTAGAGAAAAAATAATCTCTTGACCACAAATCTGCTTCAGTTTAGACAACAGCACAATAATCTACCCTATTCCACCTTGTTCTTAGGCCTGGTAGAGAGATACAAGAAGTTATAAAATGAAAGTTCTGACTGTCAACTACTTGGGGACAGAATATTTCTATAAGAACCTAGAGCTAAAAAAGTAAGAATGTGTTTACTGCAAAAGAAACTGCAGTCTAAATTGATCCGGGGCTGTCTTGAAACATTACATGTGACAAAAAAGAGCAAGCGAAATGGGCAAGAGAAAGGGATGGTCTTTTGTAAATGCTATTTAAAGAGTAAGTTTCATATGCTCAAATCCAACTATTAAATCATGGTTCTTCCTGCATGCACCATTTCTGAATTATGTTAATGTAACAGATTTGGCTTTTATGTAAATTCTGCAGGTTAGAAGGTACTTTGCCCTGAGGTATGTTTCAAGTCTAAACTCACTAGTTGGAACTAGGTATGCAGAACTGGCTTTACAGACAGCCTGTGTATCTGACTTGTTTTTGATCATCTCTTCTTTATAGGAGATATAAAAAGTTTTGCTGGTTTCTTGATACAATAACTACTAAACCAAATCTAGGTTTCCTAGGCCTTTCACATTTCTGGGTTTATTCTAGATCAAAACTAAATTGAATGCTTTATAGAAAAATTTTAAACTTCTGTAGTACTTATGACAAAAAAAATCTCTTTAAAGTGGAATACTGGTTTGCATAGTGTACAGTGCACTTAGTTACACAGCACAGCTTAATATCAAAATACCAGTTGCATCTCCTTTGACAGATCACACACATAGCATG
>PVJX010029826.1:0-22410 GCA_004027295.1 Dolichotis patagonum | reverse complement strand
ACCTAAGTGCCCATCAACTGAGGAATGGATAAAAAAGTTGTGGTATTTTTATACAATGGAGTACTACTCAGCTATAAAGAATGATCACATTGAGATATTTATAAATAAATGGATACAACTTGAGACCATACTCACAAGCGAAATAAACCAAATCACATGTGTAAATACTGTATAGTCTCCTTAGTGTGAGAAATAGTAAAAGTACATAAGATTTTATGGTAATCATGATTCCCTATTACACAGCTTTGAAGCCTTTTAATGCTTTCATTAATCAGTTGGGATGTTTTTATTCTGTTTTGTTTGACTTTATTATGTGTGATGGTATGAACAGCTATTTTGAAGAGAACAAAACATTATGACAGCCATTGCTGATTTAATATCATCTTGCTTTGAAGTCCTACCATGCTTTTATTCTTCTATTACCATTGGTTCTATCATGTTGTGTCTTATTGGGATTTTAATATATGTGATAGTATAAACAAATTTTTTATGGAAAATGAGATATTATAGTAGCCATTGTTCATTTTCTGTTATTTGGTTCAGAATACCCTGTAGTTCTTTCATTCTTTTGAATGGTTTTATACTATTTTGTTATGTTTGATATTATTATATTTGAAGCCATGCTCAGCTATTACAAATAAAGAGACATTATGGTAGCTACTGTTCATATCTGGTTGTCTTGTTGTAAAGTGCTGTGTTGCTTATGTTGTTCTGTTCTGATCTCCTTTGTTCTGTCCTCTTTTGTTTTAGTCTCTTTAAAATTAAAAAAAAATAGCAACAAGAAAATATCCTGAAATCCCTATTCCTCACAAAGCAGTTTGGAAGCTATTTGCTGAAAATTGGCTAAGAAAAAGAGAACAGAGAAAGGAGGAGAATAGGACCAATGAGAGAGAGAGAGAGAGAGAGAGAGAGAGAGAGAGAGAGAGAGAGAGAATGAGAATCTCTTAAGCAAAGCAGATGAGCTTCAGGTAAATCAGCCAGAGGCTTCAGTCAGTAGGTCTCAGAATGGCATGCATACAAGATCCTTCAGGGCTTCAAAAGTCCTCCTATGTGGTATTTTAGTTAAAAATACAGCCCCAAAATTAAGAAATGGAACTGACTCTCACTGAACTCCTTGGCCCTGAAACCTCTTTTTTCTTACCTCTCTGCCAGCCAGTGGCTCTTTCCTAACTCCCACAGCATGGTTTGAAATTGCATATTTCAATCACCTATATGTGCTAACCGAAGCTGAGTAATGAGTGTCTCGAAGGTTTGCACAAGGTTATTAAAAGTTCCTTAATCTGCCACCAACTTCTCTTTTAATATTGTTTGTAGATTTCCTAAAGCACAGGAATAAATTCCCTTGACCCTCTTACTCATTAACTTGGAGAGTATGGCAGAAAATCAAAGGTACAAGGCTGTTAGGGTGTTTGGTCCCTTTTAATAACCTCATGACTGTAGCAGCAAGCAGATAAGGCTATCACTGCTGTTGATCAAAAAGAGGAGGAAGGCGAGGACAGCCAGTGATACTCTAGATGCAGCAGTGGTTGGAAACCATTGCCTCTCAATTCATCTTCCTGATAGTATCATTTAATTAAGAGACATTTTAATAAAAAAAGTAAGACGAGGGAGATGACAGCTTTAGAATGTCTCTATATGAAGGACTTTTTGTTGACGCCCTAATGGGGGTGATAAGGGACTTGTGAAAACATTTGTGTGTAGGAGGCAGTTTTCACTGACATGATTTTATCATATGAAGAAAATAGGAAATGAATCCTAAAGCAAAAGAGCATAGCTTGTTTCTGAATTCTGACACTCACACGCTGTGAATAGCTGAGCAGCCACTGATTTCTTTGGGATGCAGTTCTCCTGTTTATAAATTGAAAATAACACCACAAATGAAATCACACTCATTTTTCCTTGAACACTTCCATTAAATCAAATAATTTAAGCCTGTCGGTGAGCCTTTGCTCAACTGTCCCCATTTTACAGATAAGACAGGGGAGCTTGGGGCTTTGCTGCTGTGCCCAGGGCACGTGGCCATACGGCTGCATGGCAGACAGATGCCCTGAGCTGTAACAGGGCCGGGCATAGGTCTAGGGAAGTGATTTAACAGTGCACCTGATTGCCACACTGTGGACCCTTTTTCAGAAGCACCCTCCACAGAATTTTGCCCCAATTGTTAAAAGAGAAAATGATTTCAAAAGCATATTCTAAACATATTTACATTTGGGGGAGTCTATGTGTTCTTTTAAATAATAAAGAATAAATGAAACATGTCCTCTTGGTTTGTTTGGTTTTCAAATCATTCCAGGACAATTTGCAGTAAAAAGTGCTTTCATGTTCGAGTGATCAAAACAAGGCATGACCCAGTCAGGTCATCAGCTGCAACAAGCAGAACAGAGCCAGGCCTTGGTCTGTTTACCGAAGATGTCCACGGATGACGGTCATGTGTGCAGCCCGGGATAACTAAAGAAATCCAAACGGATTTGGAGGACACCAGTCGGAAGAGGACCCTGAGCCATTTCTGCCCTTGTTTTCATGATAATCGGAAGAAGGAGTTGGAGTATTTATTTATGTACTTATTTTTCTTCCTCTCCTCTGGAATTTCCCCTTTTTCCCTAATGGGCACTTTACTGCTGAGGAGCCTCATTTTCTTTGAGTCATACAGGCCTCTCTCGGCCCTTGGTGGAAACTACTGCATATTCACGAAATGATCTGGCTTCTTACTGTCCATTTGGGTGTCAGCAGGGCGACTGGGTTAAGACAGCAGGTTAAGTGGGCCTCGTAGTGCTCGGTCCTAAGCATTTTGTGTCTTATTCACGACAAGTGCATCGGCTGCCGCCCCAGAACTAGGCTAGTGGCTGCAGGGTGCGCACTTGCCAAGTGTAAAAGTAAAAATTAACTTTCTGCAGGCTGCGGTATTCAGAACTTTTAATCACACTCTTTCAACAAGTTGTATTTTTGTATCATCTCTTGTCCCTTCCCGAACCATCTTGGTTCGTATTGAGTCTGTAATTGCAGGAGGCTTGCAGCTGCAGACTTAGGGATTGCTTAAAGCTAGCACTCCTGTGCGCAGGAGAAGGCCACTGCGGAGGCCCGAGGTGTGGAGCTGCAGTCCTCAGGACAGCCGGCTCCTCTTAGCTCCCTGCCTCTGTGGATTGTTGCACTCTGCTGCTCTGTAAGGCGGGAAAACACAGACTACACCACGGGGGAGGGGTCATCCACTGAGGGAGCACCGCACGCTGAGTGGAGATGCAGCCTGCCTCTCTATCTTAGGTCCCCCAACCATGGACTCAGAATAGGAGAAGAAAATTGTCTGTGTGGATCGTTCTCACAGACTGTTTCTTCTTAGCATTCCCTGAAGCATGTATTTAGTAACTAAATGGTGGAATTTATTGGCTCATGTGACCGACAAACCCAAGATTTAGACACAACTGGATCTCAGTGATCAAATTATGCCATTAGGTCTGGAGTCTCTTTTTTGGCTTTTTACAATCTCTTGGCTTTTTAAAATTTCTGTACGTTCATTTCTATTTTGTGCAGCATGTTTATAGCCATTCAGGCCAATATCCTCACAGCCTCGAGTCCGGCAGACGGCGGACTGCTTCTTCTTGGCTCATTTTGGTGGAACCTGATACTGATTTGGCTGTGAGTGGGGCTCATGGCTGCTGCTGACCCATTCTCTGAGACCCAGGCTGGTTGAGGTGGTCACTTTTCATGCCTGGCCCCGGAGCCAGGCGAGGAGTCAGCCTACATGGGCCAAGAGCACAAGCAAAGTGAATATCCAGGGAAAATGTAAGTACTACAGTGAAAAGACAAAGTTCTGTTCTGCACAGACAAAAATGACTCGTGTCCACTCTACTGTCCTTGTCGGGACAGGAGTAGTGGTAGGTATGTCCCAAATGGGTACCATGTGTCCATTTTGTTCTATTCACAAGCAGTTCCCCATTTTAACATAAATGACTCTCTGCTTTCTCTGCCTCTATGGCACCTTAGTCCTCCCAACGTCAAACCTTCAGTGTTCGTGTCTGTAACCATCACAGTTGCCCACTAGCAGACCTGGCGTGGAGGAGGGAGATTCTTAGCTTGTCAGTAAGCCCAACTGGTCCTCAAGAACCTACGGTTCATGTTGTCAACATTATACATAATTACGAAGCTTGAGGAGCCAAAGAAATCATAACCATGCTGCCCATGCTAGAATGGGGTGGGGGAGAACTGATACTGCAGCAGGGGAGTGTATACGTAGTCTAATAAGATTTACCTAATCAGGCTGAGGGTGTGCAGAAGTGTGCACATGCTCTCGCTCTTCTGACTTGAACTCACACCTTGCCCTCAAGCCTGGGTCCCCCGGTGGGTGGCAGATCCCACCCAACCTTCAGTTCACCCCACAGAACACCCCACACCCCACAGAACAGAGAAAACTGACAGAAACAGAACCTTTGCAGGTGGGCGAATCTTAAGGGGGAAAAGAGTAGGAGAAACTGGCTGATAAATTCTCCGCGACTCCTCAGCATGCTGTCATGCTGCTTCTCCCCGAATCAGGGTTTCTCCTCCTGGACACCACTGATGGTTCAGTGTCCAGGTTTGTGGGGCTGTGCTGCGCACTGCAAGGCATTGAAAAGGATCCTTAGTGCCTGCTACCTAGATGTGGACAGCATCCCTCCTAGGGCCTTGTGCGTGGTGCGTGTGTCTCCTGATACCTGACATGGCGAAAGTCACTTCTGATTGAGAAGCTCTGCCCTGGATTAGAGAGGAACAGCCAAATGTGTTGTTGTTTCACTCGAGTTCTCCACAAAGAAAGAGACGTCAGAAGTAAGGATAACATACAGTGACTGTCAAGCAATAAGTAAAACAAAACACGTATCATATCCTTAAGGAAAAACTACTGTCCCTGAGGGCTATCAGTACTGGTATGAAAGTGAGGAAGTACAAGAGAAAATTCAGCAGATATTTATGGAATGCATGACAGTTGTTACTGCCCTCAGTGTTGTAGGAGCGAAGGGAGGAGCAGGAGAAGGGGGCCAGAGAGGAAACAGAATGAAAGAATACAGAGGCAATGAGGTCTTCCCCACGCGTGAGAGCTTTCTGAAATAGTTGAAACTCTGCATCGAGAAGCAGGAAGTAGAATGAGAGTTGCTGACGGTGGGCAGATAGAAATGGGGGTTTTTCAAGCAGCATGAAGTCAGCTGTAGAAGATAACTAGGTTCCAGGTATCAGCTGTACAACAGTGCTTATTAACGATACCATAGTATGCACTTAAAATGGATTAAGAGAGCAAATCTTATGTTAAACATTCTTCTAACCCAAAGCTAAAACAAAGCAGCAAAGGGATATAAAATTACCTTTGACCTTGGTAGATACTTTTATTACTTTGATTGTGGTAATCATGGATGCTACCATTGGGTATATGCGTGTTTCAGCTCATCTAAGTGTGTACATTAAAATATGTGCAGTTCTTTGTATGTTGATTATACCTCAGAAAAGTCATAAACATAAATAATAATGAACCCTTTGGTAATAACTAAGGGTTTTGAGGGACTATGATTATAATATCTGTTAGTAACTTAAAGTAAACAACAGAGACGAGACTATCATGAACTCTATGGAATTAGACAATAACTCTCAAGTTCGGGACTCCGAAGGTCTCTGTCTGTTTGCCTCCTGAATGTCAAAGGCCTGTGCAATTATCCCGACATGTTCACTTGTCTGCTCTTAGATCTGCCGCACTGCTGTTCTTTTCCCCTCACATTTACTTGTGTGGTTTTTATTTCAGGGTTCAAAGAATTTTACAAATAACATTGATTGAATTCCAATAAAACTAGTATTAGGAAATAGAGACACTGTATAATCTCAGTCATCAACAAAATATTTTTTTTAAGTCAGCAAAGTATGATGAGATTTGCTGCTTCTAGCAACTTCTGAGGTCCGGAGTCCCTGGTGAAGAAGACTTTTGTTTTTCTGGGAAACTGGCGATCTCTTGAGATCTGCCACCTGAGGGAAAATGAATGCTTAGCGCTTCCATAATCTTTTATTTTTAATTTACAAGCCACTAACAGCCTTTTCTGGAGCCTTCCTTTCTATAGCCTTCCTCACTGTTTGGTATAAGTACTGTGGAGGTGGTAAAAGTAGCAATAATTACAGCTTGTATTTTAAGCAAGGCATTAACCTTTGAAAGCACTTTTCTATTTCCTTGAGGTTCTAATCACCCAGGAAAGAGCACTGTGATCTTTATTTCCTCTGTGAAGAGTTGAAAGCCAGGGAAGTATGAGTGGTCACAGAGCATGCGTCTCCAGGACCTGCTGTTCCCGCTGTTCCTTCAGTCAGCATTTCCCAGTGCCTCGAGCTCTGGTCCACTGTGTGCACACGTGCAGGCACTCCATCACCCCTTCATTCTGTAGAGTTGCTAGTCTCTCTAAGTGTCTCAAAAACACACCACTACAATCACCAGCCTCTTTATGGCTAGAGGAAAATGATCTTCATCTAAAATCTGAGCACATGATAGTCAAAAGTAGGGAGCTTACTACTGTAGTTCACTTCGTGTTGCCACAACAAACTGCCTGAAGCTGAGGGACTCCTCAAGCAAAGAGGTTGATTTGGCTCGTGATTGTGGTGGCTCAGGGGTCCCAACAGTATGGGGCCGATGTCCTGGTGAGGCTTTCATGGCTTATGTCCTGACAGAGCAGAAAAATGCAAAGGGAAAAGCCATGGCAGAAGGGGCCCGGGGCCCGGGTGGCTTTGCTTTTTAACACTTTACTCTCACAAGAATGAACGCTGCAAGGTTCGTGTTCATTCACTCGGAATGGCATGTCTCTGCGACCTGGCAGCCCGTCGTGAGGCTGGACCCTGAGCACTGTCATCCTGGGACCAAGAACTAGCACATGAAACTTTTGGGGGCAAGCTGTAGCACCTTGAAGCTTATAAAATCCCCAAATCTAACAGGCATCTAACTCAGGAGGCGAACAGTATGGAAGAGATCTCTTTGCCTATGAAGTTGTATTCTTTATTATTTATTATAGTGAAAAATTTCTTACATTCTATGTCTTAGTTACTTTTTACTTGTCACTGAGACAAAATACCTGATGCCCAAAGTTGGGGAAGGAAAAGTTTATTTCTTACAGTTTTTGGAGGTTTCAGCCCATACTCAGTTGGCTCCAAATCAGCGTGGCATGGTGGGGCCGCCACTCTTGGATGCTACAAACAGCAAGTCACCAGCCACCAAGAGAGAGACACCTTCTTCCTGCCAATACATCATATGCTGGCTCCACCCCCTGGGCGGGTGTAGCACTCACACCACCAATCCGAGCGCTAGACAACGAACCAATCACAAACGCGTAATTGCATGAGGCTTGGGGCCACTGACATAAACCGTGACACTTTAGCTCTCCAAAAAGAAGGAAATGATTAAGCCATTGTTTGCCAAAGTGTGCTGTGGAGAGCAGCAGTTTTGTCCAAGGCTTCTGGTGAAAACCGTCCCTTGTTTCACCGGGTCTGAGGAAAGAGCACCATGGCACCTGTCCTGGCCTCGCGGTGCCCACCAGTGTGGGAGGGCTGTCATCCTAAAGTGACTCTGTGAACCCTCCCCAGCTAGGCGGGGGTAGCAAGTAACACAACGAACCTTTCCCAACCACTTACTTTCAAAGCTTAGTTTTTGAGGTAACATTTATTAATATAACAGCCGGAGATATAGATCAGTGGCACAAGCGCCTGCCTGGCAACACGAGGTCCTGAGTTTGATTCCTGGTACCGCCACTCCCGCAAAATTAAGGAGTTAGTGTCAGGATGAATTTTAATCCACATGGAAATAATCTGCAATCATTAAATTTCACTTTAAAATATAATGCGTAAGAACAACAAACATATAATGTTATAGAAACTAAGATAAAACTGAATTTTTAATAAATAATTATAATTATGTAGAAATACAAAACAAAAAGAGAAGCACAAGGAAGGCAAAGGCACATACCAACACTTTTATGATAGTGGCGGGCTACATTTTGGACTTTTTTGTTTCTATTTTCTCTATTTTACAAAATTTTAGCAGCATGGTTCCATTACTGTCACGGTATATTTAATATCAGTAATAGAAAAAAGGAGCTACAGAAACACTTTGGCGAAGCTCCAAAGACAGTATTTTGATGTGAGTATATCTCAACACCTCTGCATAAAAAATCTGCAGGCTAAAAACTTAAAATATTCATATATATATATATATATACATATAATTTCATGTATTCTTGCTTGCATACCAACTGACTTCAGCAGATGACATTTAGGTATGAGTTATAAATAAGGATTGTTGATGCACTGCAAATTGTTCTGAGTCATGTTTTATGAGCCCACCTAAGAGGCTATGACTTTCTGTGTATTTTATTCTCTCTCATTTCCACACTCCTTTTCCCTGTCTCCATCCTCTCTTTCCACCTCTTTTAGAATCAACAAGCATTGGTTATTACGTGCCTACCCCAAACCATGATGCCATTCCCCTCAGAATCCACTTGACTGTACTTATTCAGTGCCTTGGAAATGTACAGCCTTTGTTTTAACTCTGCACATGCTTAGGACTTATAATAGAAAGAGACAAGAACCAAGATGTTTGCTTTCTCTAGTGAGAGAAAATAAAACCAGAAGACAATCCAAAGGAAGCTGTAGTGAGATCATCAGTAGACAAACATTCACAAGAGGAATGATAACCACTATTATGAGAAGCAAATGCAGCATTTTTTTCTTGGCCATAGTGCTTTAAAACAGCCTCTGAAAGCAGCCCGTTATCCCTCAGCTAGCAGACACACATCTTCCAATATTTGACAAATACCATCTTGAGTCTTTCTTAGTGCAGGTGGTGCTAAGTGTGTCATGCTGTTACTCTCTTCTCAGTTAAAGTCACATTTCTTTTTCAGATTCCTTCCACATTGCAGGAAAAAACCTTAGCAGATGGATTAGGGTAAAGGAAATGGTACACAATAACTCACATTTGAAACCCTAGCACGCAGATCAGTATATAGAATTAGGTAGTTGTCTTGCTCGTCTGTGTCTAGTGAATTGGAGGGTTTTGGCCCCACATGAGGCTGGGATCCCCCTGTGTGGGGAGAACCTTGCTTTCTGTGCCTGTGGCTCTTGTTCAAATCAACTCCTTCCCTCATCGTTTACCCGTCAAGAATGAGCTGGAACCTCCTAGGCAAAGCCCTCTGAGCACTTGTAGATATGAAGGACAGAATTTTACCCTCTGGAACTCGAGGAAAAATCTCTAACAAGTGTTATGTCCTACTTCTCATAGATTTGACAGCGAATGAGTTAAAGTCACTTGGCCAAAGTCACAGAATTTATCTGTAGTCTAAAGCCAAACTCCAGAATGGAAATTGCTCATTCAACTAAATTGAATTACACCAAAGCACACTGCTAATTTTTTTTCTCCTAAAGGTTTACAGCATGCAATCACTGATTATTATTTTTTTTCTTCCAGCTCAACCTCTAAGAAAGTGAACTAGAAACTTTCCTTTATAAACAACACAGAAGGTCAAATCTCCAGGCATCTTACCTGTGTTTCCAGCTTCATGTTACCAGACCAGAAGTTTGACTACTGCATTTAAATACCAGAGGGGCTTATCATTACCACACCTATGGGAGGGGTATAACCTTGCTGTTTAGTGTTAACAGGACAAACTTTTAGGTGGGAGCAGCTGCTTAATGGGTCAATTTGTAGACTCCCACAGCTTCTAATGTCAGCCAGTGGAGGAGCATTTTCACATCCCTGCTGCCTGCACAGTATTTCATTCTTAGTCTAACCGAGGTGGAAAAGGTACCCATGGGCATGCTTAGAAAGAGAGCATAGAAAGGGAATCTCAACAATTGACAAACCTGATTGACAGCCTGCTGGGTTTTTTGTTCTGGTTTTGTTTTCATTTGTTTTGTTTTTAATCCTCAGGATAGAACCCAGGGCCACTCTAGCATTGAGCCACATCCCCAGTCCCGTTCACTTATTTATTTATTTTTTACTTTGAGACAAGTTCTTGCTTCGCTGGCTGGCCTTGAATTTGTGATCCCCCTGCTTTGCCTTCCAGCACACCTGGAATCACAGGTGTGTGCCACCACACCCAACTTGTCTTCAGTTCTTTAATTTTGAGTTAAATAATTCTGTTACTTTCTTTGGTATCACTTTGGCATAGACATTTTATAACTACTGAAACAATTTTTGCTATTTTTTTTCTTGCATTTTGTAATAAAGTTTCATGGGAAGCTAGTGTTTGTAGCTAACTGCAAAGCTTGGAGCAATCTCCAATCAACAGCGATGCAGAAACTTGTCACTTTCTTTCCATCAGAAATTACCAAATAGACACAAATACCCATGATGGTGCACACACGATAAATGTGGTTTTCAAGGAACAACCTTCGTGCCATGGGGACACATCTGTGAGGCAGTTCTGATTTTCAGTGTGCAAAGCGGAAGGCAATTCTTGCTGCATGTGATACCAAAAGACTAAAATGTGCTGAAGGTGAGGGTTTTGGAGACCCTTTGAAGACCTTTGGGAGGAGGCAGGAGAAGTAACCCGTTGGGGGTGCACCATTAAAAAGTGTGGATCTCTCCCATTCTCACCACCAAACAAAACCCGCACATCAGACCCAGCTGGCAAGACATTTAAACACACACAGTCACCCACACACACGTGCACGCCAGAGTGACTTCCCACTGCTTGTTACCCTACCCTTGTAAAGAGTACTAAGGAAATCTGAAGCAGATGTCAGCAGGCCCAGCCTAATTTCTCCAGACTTGTAGCCCCTGTTTCTCTATAAGCCATGCGTTCCTTTAATCCTGCATCAGAGTGCAGTACTTGAAGAGTTACTTTAGGTTTCCTGTGGAGAGATTAAACCCTGCACCCCCACCAGGTAAATTCTCAGGCTGGGTGCCTGGGCTGACCCTTCCCTGGCTGTCTGTGTAGCTGTCTCCTTTCCACATGCTGCTTCTGAGCCTGTGTGTTGTGTGTTTGAAAAATGAAAAGAGCATTTGGGGAGGTGTCAGGACAAAAGTTGGTAGTTGTGAAATCCCTCTTAAGGAATGGTAGGAAAAGAGCAGTGAGGGTTGACAACGTGTATGTTCTAGTCATTGTGATATTTGTAGGACCAGAAATGAAATGTTTTCTGAGAAACATGTTTGAGTGTGTTGTGACATGGCACTGAAGAGAGGTAGGGACCGTGAGCACTGCCCGCAGCTGGCCATGCCCACGGACTCCAGTCTGGAGAGCAAAGCGCCAGCAAATGTTTCCCTAACTCTTCAGGAAAGGTGTGCGCTCGAATGTACTGAATTACACCCCACCCCAAGGGCACAGCGGACACCAACCAAACACTAGTCAGAGCCACCGAGAGTTTCTGTTAGTGTCCATGAAGCCACGGGAAGAAAGGCCACCAATGGTAGCCAGAACCCAGGACTTAAAGGAATGTATTTCGAAGTTCAAAGACCCTGCACCAAATCGTTTATCGAACTTCTCGGAGATGCAGAGTTCCCGGAGGTGGGGCCTCCCCAGGGCAGCACCCACCACCCCCGCGCTCCAGCCCTTTGTAGAAAGCGGCGCTGGATTTGCAGGTAACCTACGTGCATCTTCTTGTGTCATTTAAGTCATCCCCAGATGACTCAGTATACCTACAGCAGGTGAATGCTATGTAGACAGCCTTTACTGTTTGGGGAAGTGAGAGTCTACACCTGCTCCGGACAGGCCTAACCTTTGTAGGTGTAGCTACACAGTGTACAGTGGGGCTGGCTGAACCCACAGATACCCAGGGTGGAGATGTGGGAGCCGCATGCACCTCCCTCACACTGAGGAGGATGCGAAACAACGAGTCAAGCCCTGACTCACAGCCCTTGTGACGTCCACCTCCGTGCAGGTGCAAACGTGATACCGTGGAGGAAGAGGAGGACCAGATGTGTGAGTGGTGTGTCATCTCGCGGGATTTTCATCTCCCAGGGACGATACCTTCAACCTGGTATACAGCAGCAGATTCCAGTGACAGGAATCTTAGGAAGTGATCAGTTTCAAGGACACATGATCTTTTAAAAATGCGATTTATAAGCTGGGGATATACCTCAGCGGCACAGTGCCTGTATGGCAAATGTGAGGTCTTGAGTTCAATTCCTGATACCAAAAAGGAAAACAGTGTGATTTACTTAATTAAAAGTTTATGTCTTTTGATTTTACATAATAGATATTTGCTCACAACTTGTAAAATTTCTGAATAATTGACGGCTGAATTCCAGTTGAATGTGAACCGCCTTTTTTCCAGGAGTCTGTTGCCCATAGAGGCTGCTAGCTCCCCCGTAAGAAGGCTGGCTCGGCCCGGTTCACAGATGGTAATACTTCTACAATTAGCTGCTTCAGTTTAAAACAACAATCCCCTAGTTCCCTAAGGCAGTCCTTAAAATCTGAGGTCTGCAGAGCCCTACCCAGATGCCAACAGCCAGTAATTTATGATGGGATTAAGAATGAGAGCGAAGAAAGGTTACTTGCTAATTATGATTGCGAAGGCCACACAGGCTATGAAAAGAAACATTATGTACAGATGAAGGGCCCCAGTCAGCCAACCTGGAGATAAGGAGCCGGCCGGCCTCTCCTCTGCTCTTCGCAGCCCCGCTGAGGGGCTTCCTCTTTGCCCTTTTCCTAACCAAACGCTCATCAGTGAGATGCCTTCACAAAAACGCAGCCCCGGAGGAGTTCTTGGGAGCCAGCAGTTGACAAAGGCTTTACAGCACCGTGTCGTGCAGGCTGTTAGCGAAATCCAGCGCTGGTGGTAACGTGTGTATTCATTCTGTGCAAATGACGAAGTTCGGAAAACCATACAGTGAATCATGGCAGCAAGTCCAGGCTTGCTTTGATTAACTGCACCGGCATAATGAAACCCAACAGAGCAATCACTGAAACATTTAGCTCCAAATGTAAATCTTCTTGAAATCTGAAGGAAAAAAAGGCATGTTAGGCAAGGGGAGGCGGTGTATAATAGAGCCGTATTTCACATAATGAAAGTGGAGGCAGTCGTAGAGAACGGGGAGTGTTAAAAAGTTGTTATGCTGTGTTTGGCAAGAATGAGTCATTTTAAAAGTGTCAATCATGATAATCCAACATATTTTTAATCTAAAGGTCAATAGAAGTGGTTTCTAAGGTGGTACAATAGTTACGCCAAATGTGAAAGCAAGCAGAGATGAGATGACTTCAAGTGTTAATACTGAACCATAATATGTCTTGGAAATTAATCTTCGCTCTAAATTGAAGAGCATGGATTGATCGAGGTGGAAGAATTTTTATTAAAAATGTACTGAAGTAGCTGGTGACGTTGTCAGCCCACGGAAACTGCTCCGTGGCGTTCTGGCAGTTCAGACACGGGTTGGTAAAGGGAGGGTTGTTTTCTATGGTGTATTTTTGGTTTGGGGGAGTTTTTTGGTGCACGTGTGGGGGGCAGTTAGAACTTTATGTGCCAGTGCCAGCGCTACGAAATGAATATTCCGTCCTCATACCAGCCTGCAAGTCATTTTAATAAAAGTGGGAGAAGCGCCTACCCGTGGACATGAAGTCTGGACCCTGCGATGGAATGGACGTCTTTCTTGGCATCCCCGCGGGCCTTCGGTCTGGTCCCACACGGATCTCAAGTGGGCCTCAGATATGCGTGGGTCATGTGGTGACCACAGTCTTAGAAATGGTCCACGAAGAGCGGAGAACAGTGAGGTTCCACTCTGCCTTTGCGCTTCTCCTCGTAGGGGAGGCAGGCACCCCGCTCTGTCTCACGGGTTTTGCATCTACAGGTGGAGTGTGCGAGGCGTCTTGTAAGGTCATGGAAACTGTGTCAGAGAAAACAACCTATCAGCAGCCTGAACCACAGGAAAATCACTGCCCACATTCAGTTTCATGGCAGAGAGTTTCCTGAAGTTCAGTCCGTCTTCTGAGGGAGCAGCGGCGCGAACCTTGTAGAGGCTCAGGGGTGCAAACCGCCTGCTGCTCACCGTCACCGTCACCGTCACCGTCACCGGCAGCCACGGTTGGGCAGGAGCCGGGGCTGCCCGAGATTCCTGCTCCTTTCCGCCTCAGCTCTCAGGACGCAAAGCTGCCCCAGGACTGGCTATAGGGGAGCACCAGCGGCCTCCCTTCTATTCCTCTCCGGGAATCTCGATAACAATTTGTTTCTGTTACCACAGGAACGAACGAACCCCCTTTTATACTTAAAAATACCTTATCAGCGCATAAATACGTGCTACTCTTTCTGGTTGCCTCTCAAGAGCACAGTCTACATGATTTTTCAAGTAACAAACATTTAGGGAGTTTTAACTGTGTTTCTAGAAGATTTTTGGTACTTAGGGGGATAGAAAAACAAAGGTAAAGAAATCATTTTATTACCCTTTGTCTCTTCTCTGAGAGCTCTGACTTTGGAAGAAAATTATCGTACAGAGGTTACTATAAATGCCCTAAGAGACAGATATGTGTTTCTCTGATATTTCTTACTCCTCTTCATCCTTCATTTCTTTCACATCTGAATTCTTAAAATATGTAATTTATCTTTTAAATGTGTGCTTCTTTATCCTTATTCCAAGTAGTTAAATATGCTCTGTAGAGCATAGCTTATCTATCTTGCATTTCATAGTGGTGATGTGGGTATACATTTTATCTTATTATTATTATTATTATCATTATTATTTTGGGTACTGGAGATCAACTCATGACCTTGCGCTTGCCAGGCAGGCACTTGTGCTACTGAGCTATATCCCTGGCCCTAATCTGTTATTTTTTATTTTAAACTTTTATTGACATAAGGGCAACACACACTGACATTAGAACATTGGCAAAATCAGTGAAACACAAAAGAAAGGAAATGACACAGGACCTTGTCTCACAGAGAAAACCACTGTTAATATTTTGCTGTGTAATTTTCTGGTGTTTCAATATGTTCATATATTATATACAACTGTAAGTATAAGTCTGGGATGATATTATGCAGAAGTCCATAAAAATAAGTGAAAATAGTCATATTTTTATTAATGTTATTAGATGTGCTGGCATTTGCAGAGATATGTTATCTTATTCTTCTTACAGTCTAGAGCTGTCCTTTGTGGCATTATACATAATTCACTGGTTTCCAGACTTTCACAGACATCCTGCATTTGAATAGTAGCTATTTTTTGACAGTTTTTTCTCTTATAGCCTAGCAAGTTCCAAGCATAGCATGACCATTAAAAGTCCTTAAGTGGGCAATGATTTTAAAGGTAGAAATATTCAAACTTGCTATGCTAGAAAAGAAATATTTCCCAAACACCTTAGGTTGCTTTTCCAAAAGGCCAATTTGCAACCTCTGTGCAGATTTATCAGTTTCAGGCTCACTGATCACATTATAGAAACGTGTTGGGCAAAAATCTAACTAGAAATCTAGCTAGAAACATTTACAAGTAGCATTATTATTTCTTACACGCTTTGCCTTGCCCAAACACCACTCACCGTAGAAAAATCGGAGGGAAGGTAAGAAGACCGGCCAAAAATTTGTCTTTGTTAGCCCTCGCTGATCATTACAGAGCCAAAACATGGACAGGAAGAGCAAAGAGAGAGGCTCTGAGAAAATCCCTAGAAGGGATTCAGTTGTGTTGACTTTGCGTGTCCGCCCTGTCTCACCGATGAAGGTATTGAAATCAAAGTGGAAGTTTATCCCACGCTCTTCTAGCACAGCTGCAGGGTCCCGCTCGTCTTCTCTTCCGGGGAAACCCCTCCTGTGCTTGGCGCCCCATGAGAGCTGTGAGCTAGGCTCCGCAGAGCTTTCCGAATCCCTCCAGAGCAGCGCAATTATAGACTCAGAGCACAACGGCTGCGGAGTCACATGCACCCTAAAGCTTCTCTGTCCTGGAAACTTAACCTGGAACCGGGCCTGCGGTAAAATGAACCCTCTGTACCTGCTCCTCAACATTCTGAATCGGATGCTGGGAAGCAGGTTGTGTGTAATGGGCTATAAGGGCAGGTGTCATCTTCACTGCATCAGGTGTGCACTTTTATGTGGTCATCCTACCCTGCTGAAAAGAAGAATGTTTCTATGTAATATTAGCCTCTTTCTAGACATTGTCCTGGAGTCAGACCCATAACACGGTGAGAGTGGAGGGATCTCGTGTATTGGTTGATTATGTAAACTGCAAACCAGATGGAAACTTGACCAAAGTCCCTCTGTAGTGTGCAAAGAGGGACTTTAAAAAAGTACTCTGAAGTCACACATGTCAGAACTTTGTTTTATTTGCATAGTTTTGAAACATGTATAATATTTTTTGAGACCCTGATGAAAATTTTATTCTTAGAACTGTTAAGTCTCCTTTAAAATTATTTTAATTTTAAATGTTTTCTAGTTTAATAATCACAAACAAATACTTAAAGCACAAACGGATATGTCCATGAATTAGGCGGCACCACTCCCTGGACCTCAGAAGCCACCTTACACCAGTGCCAGTGCCTCCTGAGCCACTCGCCCAAACAGGACTGCGGGATTGACGCCTGGAAGTGTTATTTAATTGTTTGTTTCTTTTTCCTTTTAGATCATGCCACAGTGATATGTGCACCCATGTTTATAGCAGCACAATTTGTAATAGCCAGATCTTGGAAACAATCCAAGTGCCCATCAACTGCGGAATAGATAGCAAAAATGTGGTATTTTTAAACAATGGAATATTACTCAGCTAGAAAGGAAAAACTTGAGGCTTTTATAGATAAATGGATGCAACTTGAGACCATACTCATAAGTGAAATAAATCAAACTCACATGTGTAGATATCATATTGTCTTCCTAGTGTAAAAAAAAAACTTTAAAGAATAATAAGATCCAAAATGTACAATAGATATTGTGAAAATAGAAGGAAAAGAAACTGCTCAAAGGAAAGAACAACTGGGATAGGGGAAAGCAGAAATGAAAGAAGGGAAAAGATTATATTATCTAGGTAAACATATATAAAAGTGTGAACTATACTACTGCTCTCTGTACATTCATCAAAAAGAACAGTTTGTGCTCTCATTGTTTGTTTGATCACCTTTTTTTTTCAAGCCCAGATCTTGTAACCTGAACAACTACTTCTAAGATAACAATTTGTGATATATTAACTAGTGTTGATTTCCTATTTTTTGAAATTCTGTATCATTTCTATCTTTTGTTCTGTTTTTATGATTAAAACCAGAATAATATTATTGAATAACGTATAATATTATTGAATGATCTCTTAGTTTCCTTGATGGGTTGTCCCACTCTGTCTCATAAACACGTATACTTTTGGAAAGCAAGGAAGCATGGATATTGTTCTATAAAAGAAAACAATCTGACTTGCTCAGGTGGGACTTTTTCCTTGGCCCAGTGACTTGTGAGGGAGAGAGAGGAGACTGAAGCAGTTTGGAGGTCATCAAAATAGTTCCTAGTTCTCCTGTCTTTAGAGGTTTGCTGGATACATTGCAAAGTCTGGTTTTCTGTAGAAGAAACAGGAGACATTGTCACAATCTTTTTTGCGTTATAGTACAGGGATCCTGTAACAGCAGGTTGGAACAGAATGAACTGGAGAAAGGAGAGGCATTCTGGAAGACTGACGAGTCAACACAGAGACCCTGAGTCAGATCTAAAGAAGCTGACTAAATACTGGATTGAGATAGATTTCAAACTGGGTAAGTTATAGTTACTCCTTTCCCCCAGTACCTGGGATGGAACCGAGGGCCTCACACAGGCTAGGCAGTGAGCTACCCTTTCTTCAAATTTTTACTTTAAGACACGGTTCTCTAAGTCGTGCAGACGGGCCTCAAACTTGTGATCCTCTTGCCTCTGGCTTTTGAGTAGTTGGGATTTCAGGTTTAGAGCAAGGCTGACTACAGTTGACCTTTCCTGCCCTTACTCTCCATGAAGAGGATGGCACCATCAGAGCATAAAGGATTTGTGTGTTCTCTGTACTTGTGTATATTCACTCACAATCCCCATATCCTTTTTATTTTACAGCAAAGTAGGGGAGACTAAACTTCTTCCAGAAAGTTTGTTTTCTTTCTTTCTTGTTATTCTCAGTACGTAACATGTCCTCTCTTCTTCTTCCACTTATTGCCCAGTTATTTTTTGCTCTTATCAACTGAGGTCCATCTGTTATAAAATAATTTGTTTTGAGGACACCCTGTAAACACTGGTCATTACTGAGGCATGCAGAATTCTACTTAGATTCTCATTTAAGTTTTAATTCTTAATAATGTCCAGTGTGTCAGTTGTTCCCCGGCATCTTTCCTGTTGTTAGAAGAACACACATGCCACCTGCCATGGAAAGGACAGGTTCAGTTGGCTCATGATTTCAAGGGGTTCAGCCCTTAGTGAGAGAGTTGGCCTGAAGGCAGAGAGCTCGGAGAGGAGGAGCCTGGCTGAGTCAAGCTGCTTAGTTAACATTTCCCCAAAAGCAGAGCATGGGAACAGTTCCCAGAAGAGATATTCCCAGGTATGCCACTGGTCCCCACCTCCTAACAGCATGTACAGCCGTGCACATTACTGAGGACGGTAGCACCCCCTGACTCACCCCTCTAGGAGCAGGCAGTTGAGCTTAACCATGTGGCTGGTTGTGGAGATCCTCCTCTGGAGACACTCCTCTCGGGGCAGAATGATCTCCTAGAAGGCAAGATCAAGACCTGAGAGTTTTCTTTCTGTCAGCAGAAGGTCAGATATGACTCTGGTTCTCAGTCAACATAAGACTGAACACATGGTGAATGGTGGGCTGCTAGAGGAGCTATCCCATTTTGCTTTTCACAATATATATTTCTTGGGGCAAAAGTCCTACTTCTACCACAGTTGGGTAACTTATATAGCATAGAGTGATCAATGGCTTTCATACCAAAGCTTTCATGAGCAATCTGACCCACAGAACTTGCATTGATCTTTTGACTCTGAACTTGTGTTCATGTTCAAAGAAACAAAGAGAGTATTATAGCATCCAGTAAGTAAAACTCTAATGCACTCTTCAGAATCTTGAAACTTCATTTTAGCTACTCAATTCCTTTTTCTTTCTTTCTTTCTTTCTTTCTTTCTTTCTTTCTTCTTCCTTCCTTCCTTCCTTCCTTCTTTTTTTTGGGTGATTTTTGCAATTGCTATTTTAAAGAATAAAACCAAGCAAAATAAAACAGAATAAAGCCAATCAAAAAACCATGTAAGTGATACAGGACTTCAAAACAAGATAATAGAAAATCAACAATGGTTACCATAATATCTCTTGTTGTCTTCAAAATAGCTGCTCATAACTTCACACATAGTAAAAATTAAACAAAATGGAACAAAATAGAACTAAGAAACATGTAACAATGAGTGCAATAAAAGATTTCAAAATAAGATAATAGTAAATCCAAAATGGCTACCATAATATATCTTGTTATCTTTGAAATAGCTGCCCATGCCACTGGATATAATAAAATCAAAAAAGACAGAACAGAATATAACCCAACCCAACAAAACAATGAGAATGATACAGGACTTCAAAACAAGACAATAGGGAATTAACAATGGCTACCACCTTCAGAAGGAGATCCCCCATAGATGCTCCATTGCATATTGCTGTCCTCTGATAGATGATCAGACTGTCAGCTGTAGACCTGCAAAGTCAGTGAAACACTAAGCACTACAAGCATTAAGCTGTACTTTACCTCAGTAGCTGTCATCACAGCCTATGTTCCTCTGCATCAGCCAGTTGCTCACAGGAGGCAAGGAGAACACTGCCCTTTATTGTCTCCCTGCCGGTGTGCCAGAGGGGGTCAGCATTTGGTTCTCCCCTCAGTGGCTCACACAGGCGCCAACTTGCAGGGAGGGCTTGGCTTCTTGTTGACTCTTTGTTTTTCTCCCTTGCAGGCTGCAAATGGCCCTCAATTCCATTTTCAGTTTAAATATACATATACATATTTTTCTTAGACTTCCTGTTGGTTAGATCAATGAGAAAAGAAGAAAAAGAATAAACAGCCATCGAGTACGAGTCAGACAAATCCTGATGAACAAATCTCGATGTTCTCATGCCACAGAAAGCTAAACAAGGTCAGAGAGGTGAAGTAAGCCAAGGTCATACAGAGGATGAAAGGAGGAATTGTCCGTAACAAGCTGCTAGTGTCCAGCCCCATTTTCTGTCCACTGGATGGTGTTTCCTGAACTAGAAGCATACTTGTATTCATGACTGAAATGTGGCTATGCAGCACTGAAGTACCAGCTTCTCATATCTGACTCTGATAACACCGGGTTACCTGAAGAAACTACTTTTCTGGGTTGCAAAGCCACTGGAGTACATAAAAAAGAGTGAGTTAGTAGCAATTGTGCTTTGCTTTGGAGTACACGTCTATACACCTCCCTTCTTGTGTCGGCGACAGTTTTCATCTCCAGCACATTTCATAGTTTCACTCACTTATATGACTGTTGCTTAATAGGCAGAAGAAGTAAAAACTTCCCTATTACTCATGAGTCCTGTGAGTCTGTGCCAGTGCCTGCATGGCACAGCAGATGACCGCTGAGCAGATGGTGAAGTGAGAGTTCATTTCCATTTCTCAGCAGAAGGGAGGTTGCCTGTAGTTTGTTTTTTATGCCAGTAACAACCATCCTCTCTGCATCAATAGAATGAATGGGCCCTGGGACATCATTGGGTGATCTAAATGGAGGCCGTGTTCTGAAGGTGATAGTGTGAACTGGAGCCTAGTTAGCACCAGATTTCCTATGTAGAGTCTTCAAAATTTTGGACAGAAATATACATTTAGCAAATGGGCTGTATTTAGCTAATGAGGCCCAACATCCTCCCAAGGGGTCGTGGATACTGCACTGTAGGGAGCCTACATGTGCTGGTTGAGTCCCCAGCTTATAGACCAGCCTCTACGGACCCTCACCACTAGCCAGCCTGCCCACTGACAAGCTTGTCAACACAGTCATGGGTTGCTTAGGGACAGGGACATATTTCAAGAAATGCATCTTTTGGCAGTTTTATCAGCAGGCCAATCTCACAGAATATACTTGTCTGCACTAAAATGCCTATTACACCATGACCACCTGTAAACTTGTGAGACCACTGTTCTGTGTGATGACTGACCAGGATGTCATTATGTGATGCATGTCTGTAAATGACAGCACTGGTAACTGTTGTATTCATCACATGGGATACTGATTGCAGACTTGGTTTGTGTATAAAGGTTGAAAACGTCACAGAGGCATGGGTGGGTGGAGTTGGTAAACAGCCCTTTCTGCTGAGGAATGGTAGAAGTGCGTTCATTCTTCTGTCTGAATAAAGACAGTTCGGGTTCTAGGAGAGAGCACCATGAATCACCATTTTCCTGACCAGCCAATAGAGGAGTTGATGTGTGCACAGCATGAACTCCAGTATGGCGAATCCTGTAAGAAACTCCGAAGTGCTCCAGTGGTGTGTTTTTGTGTTAATTATCAACGTATAGAGCAAATTTAGGATCCTGATGGCTCTCTGTTGGGAGAACTGGTTCCTAGAGCAGGACCACCAGATGACGCTATCTTCTGGCATCTGGGTTGTGTCTTCTTCTCTGCCGTCTGCTGTGATCCTAGGCTATTATCTAACGGTGGGATTGGCCCCATGAAGAAACCTCCCAGTAATGACTGGAATCGTGAATTATGGTACTAAACATAGGCAGAAGAATCCAAGAATTAAGCCCTTGCAGCCAGGACATAAACAAATGCAAATCCCACTTGTGCCCCCATAATGCCGATGAAGCTAATTGAGAACACATTCATTTTCAGCTGAATAAATTACTGCTAGCTACAAGTGTTTAACCTTGAGGTCACCTCCTCGAGGAGACGGCCAGCACTTGTGTTAACCGTTCCATCCTTCACTGTAAGTGGCCTCAGCCAATCAATGCCAGATAAATGCTGTTAAAATATGCTTTTAATTAACTTGGTATTTCATTTATTTGCTAGTTTAGTCTAGGAATGAAGAAGAAAGTGAAGTTCAATTGTGTGTTCGCAAACAAGACTTTCAAATGAAGAGCTTTTCCTCTCCAGTCAAAGCAGTGTGTCTGTCTGTCTCATTCATCCAGAAAGACAGCGCCCCGGAGGATTCAGATGAGGACACCTCTCGCTGAAGAGTGGGGCTTTGCTGTGATACCTGTACCCCCTCCCCAGAAGCAGCTGCTTCCCTCATTTTCTTAGTGAGGAGGGTTTCTTAGGAAGTGTCTTTTGCTCTGAGCTCCGCTCCGTCTTAGTCTGTGAGCAGTGGTACCTCTGTGATCACGTGGCTGCGATGGGAATTATTGTCACTCACTTCCTGTGGGTTCAAGACACAGAGTTGTTTGGGGCTGTGTTTTGGAAGATTCTTCTTTCTCCCTCCTCCCTGTGTTATGCAGATAACTCAGGAGCTCCTATATATTAAACACACAATAATAACTTTCTGTCTTTCCTGGTGCAGCAGTGATCCCGGGAGTTGAAAAGGTAGAGGTTTAAAGT
>PVJX010029825.1:0-22577 GCA_004027295.1 Dolichotis patagonum | reverse complement strand
AAGCGCTAGATCGTGAGTTCGATCCCTGGTACAAAAAAAAAAAAAAAAAAGAAAGAAAAGAAAAAGAAAAAGAAACAAATGAAAAAAGAATCATGCCCAAACTTTTGAGGACCACAATCTTGGGTTGGCTCATGTGTACAGTAAATAACCCCCATTCCTCAAGGGCTTCTGTCGCCAGTATCCTCATCCTCTTGCTTAAGGTTCTCTCCACCTACACTGCAACTCTTAGCACCAACAGCCCGATGCTGCACTCTTCAGCTTGGACTATGCTTGCACCTGTTGCTTTCACTTGGCTTTTTTTTTTTTTTTTTTGGTACCGGGGATCGCAGTCAAGCTTTCACTTGGCTTTAACACCCCTTTTAAAGCTCTGCTTGGACTCCAGCACCTGGGAAACCTTCCTCCAGGGGATTCCACGCCCCTTCCAAAGCTCCTCATAGCACCTGCAGCTGAAATCCTAACATCCGCTGTTATAGCACCGCAATCCTTTGAAAGGCTTAGAACCTGTGAGGGATCATGGTGCAGTGATCATCCTGCCATCAATACAGTTCACAGCAAGGTCTGTCAGACTCTACAGACTCTACAGCAGTAGCAACTTGAGGAGACAGGAGACACTGCAGAGAGAACAGGAAAGAGGAAAGGAAGTGCAGCAGCAATCAGAAGTCATGAGAATGTTTTCAATACACTTCACCAATTTCAGGTTTCATCTTGAGCCTACCGTGAAATTGCCTTTGGAATCAGACAACTTGGGCTTAAATTTGAAGCAAAACTGCCACAAACTGGTTATGTGGTTGTTGGTAAATTAATCTCTAGGACTCAATTTCTAATCTATAAAACTGGGGTAATTCCTCCTATTTCTCAGGGTTGCTACAAAATGATCTCATGTATGCAGTGGCCTTAGGGAATACGTTAGGGAGTATAGAGTGTTCAAAAAGACCACTGCTGAATCTAGAATCATATGGTGTAAAACCTGCAGACAAACCCTGCGGAAGTCACTATTAGTATAGACATGAGTCAATTAAGCTGTAAGTTCCTGGAAGTAGGGTCCCAAGTTTTCTTGTGTTCTTAAAATCATTTAGGGCTGAAGTGCCCCTGCGCACACCTGTAATCCCAGCTATTCAGGAGGCTAAGGCAGTAAGATTACAAATTCGAGGTTGGTCTGGACAACTCTGTAAGACACTGTCTCGAAATAAAAGTGACTGAGGATGTAGCTCAGTCAAGAGCGCCTGGGTTCAATTTCCAGTACCAGGGAAATATCTGGAGCAATGCAAGACACAAGAATCAAAACACCTGTTCGTGTTGAGTATTAAACAACGTCGCAGCAGGATGCAGGTGCAACTGTGTAATCTTATAATTTGTGTTTACAGGGCTGGACAGTGCATGTGGAACTTTTGTCTTGTGTGCTATACATCATAAACACGCAATAAATATACAAGTTCGATGTGGAAAGCTAGCTGTTTCTGATGTTACAAGCAGAGTTAAGCGTGTGTTCCAAACCACAGTCACCGTCCCCTCTGGCGCTGCGCGGCCACCGCTCTCACCCGCTTTTTCTCCTCCACCTCCTGCACGCACTTGACCCTCCAGCGGTCAATCTCCTGCTCGCGTTCCACAGCCCGCGCGGCCTCCGCCTCCTGCTCAGCTTCGCGCTCTCGAGCCCTTTCCCGTAGCCGCAGCCGACGACGCCGGATCCTCTCGAGCCTCCGGCGCGCCTCGCCCACGTAGGCGGCCTGGTATAGAGGCTGCAGCCGCTCGGCCAGTTCAGTGCGCAAAGGCGCGACCTGGGCGTGCAGTAGTGCCCAAGCCTCGGCGTCCTCCTCGGCCTCGCGCAGGGCCTGGCTCAGGCCGCGCAGCCGCCGCACTAGGCGCAGGGCACCGCGGAGCCGTGCGCGCACCTCGCCCAGGCTGGGCCCGGGGATCGCGCGCTGGGGCACCGGGCAGCCCACCCGCCGCGGGGCGCCGAACACCGCCTCCAGCCACTGGCGGTCGCGCAGGCGCTGCAGCGCCGCGTCTCCGAGCTCGTCGGCAGGCGGCAGAGCCTCAGCCCAGCGCGGGCTCCAGGGCGGTCCCGGGCCAGGAGGCGGCGGCCGCTCGCCGGCGTCGCTCCCCGGGAAGGACCGGTACTGGGGGGGCGGCGGAGGCAGCGGCGGGGGCGGCACCGAGTAGAAACTGCCACCACTGCCACCGCCACCGCCGCGGCGGGAGGCTTCCGCGGGGACCCGGGGTTGCAGACCCAGCGAAGGCTGGAGGAAGGGGGCGGAGGTCCCTGGAAAAGAGCCGGGCCGCTGGGGAAGGGGAGGCGGGAAAGCCGGGGAGGGTAGCGGCGGTGGCGGGCAGCCGAAAGGGGCAGGAGGCGGCGGCTGCGGGGGCAGCAGGCTGGGGCGAGCCGGGGGGAAGAAGGGCGGCAGGGCCATGTTCCCGGTGGCCAAACTCTGAGAAGTGACAGGAATCTCGAGCGTCTTCCGGGAGGAAGTGACGTCTTACTACGCACGACCGCTTGCGACACGCCCTGGGTGAAGCAGGGCGCAGGAATTGACGTGATTCAAGCTTTGATCCTTCCAATTAAAATACTGCGAGATCAGTCGTGGTGTTGCACGCCTGTAATGTCAGGAGGCTGAGAGAGGAGTGTCACTGCGAGTTCGAGGATAGCTTGAACTCCGTAGTGAAACCCTGTCTCAAAAAGACCAACAAAACAAAACAAAAACACTAGAACTGCGAGGCAGAAACTGTCCGTACTTGGTGGGTCTACCAGTCTAGTAGGGAAAACGCACTAATTGGATACTCGCACAAATGTGGACGCGGCATGATGAATATTTATTTGACTTAGGCGTTAGAGAAAGTGAGGTTTCACTCAGACCCAAAGGGTAAATAGGAGTTAAAAAGGGAGGGAAGCACAGTTCGCATCGGAGGAGCACATGCTAGCAGATAGATATGTGTAGGGAACTGAATGCTAGTGTGTACAGGGCACAGAAAACTTGAACCTGGCTCGATTGTATTTGTAAAAGTAAACAATTTTGGGACGACTGGTGTGTTGATTGGGGCCTTGTGTGGCACACATCTATAATCCTAGCATTCAAGAGGCCTCGAGGCAGGAGGATCACTGGGAGTTGGCGGCCAGCCTGGACTACATAGCAAGACCCCATCTCAAAAAAAAAAAAAAAAATTAGTAGTGTAAGAGATCATGTGTCACTCACTGCCCAGTTTCTCTTAATGGCAACATCTTGCAAAACTGCAGTATATCACAGCCAAAATATGGACACTGATAATCCAAATATAGAACAGTCCATCACTACCACAATTCCTCGTTTTTTTGTAACCATACTTCTTAAACCCCCTTTCTCCTTCATTCCGAGCAACCACTGATCCATTTTAGATTTCTGTGACTTCATCCCTTCAAGACTGGTATGTGCATGGAATCATATAGTACATAACCTTTTGGGACTTGCTTTTTTCACTCGGTATAATCCTCCGGAGAGTGCTTTAAACTGCTCAAGAATTGTGTTCCTTTTTCATTGCTGAGCGGTAGTGTTCCACCATGTGGGCAGTCCACATTTTGTTTAACCATTTGCCTGTTGCAAGATTTGGGGGTCACTTCCAGTTTGGTGCTATTATGAATAAAGCTGCTGTGCACATTTTTTATACCGGTCATGTTTGCGTATGTACACCAACCATCACCTCTCTGGGATGAATGCCCAGGAGCACAATCACTGGGTCACATGCTAGTTACATGTTTAGTTTTTAAAGAAGCTTCCACATTGTTTTCCAATGTAGGTGTACTTATTTTTTACATCCACACCAGTAATATGCAAATGATTTTGGTTCTCTTCATTTTCATAAGCGTGCCCTATTTTTATTTCAGACATCCTACATTGATGCATAGTGATCTGACAGTGATTTTCACACTTCCTTAATGGCTAATTATGTTGAACGTCTCTCATGCTCATTTGCCATCAGTACAGCCATTTCACTGAAGTGTCTCTTCATGTCTTTGTGTATGGGCATGCACATATGTGTCTGAATCTCTTAATTTTTTTGAGAAGGGTCTCACTAAAAGTTTATGAAAGTGTTATAAGTTTATATTTAAATCTGATCTATTTTGAGCTAAGTTTTGCATAAAGTATGAGCCTTTTAAGTGGACCAAGTTCCTTTTTTCCTTCTATGGATGTCTAGTTGCTCCAGTATTATGATTACATGTTTCCTATTTTTGCAGTGCAGGGATAAAACCCAGAGCCTGGCACATGCTAGGTAAACACTCTACCACTGAGCTACATTCTCAGACATACTTGCTCTTCAAAGAACTATTAGCCTGAGAAAGGAACTAGATGATGGACATGCCCTATTTTATATTTTTTTTTCTTTTTTTGAGACAGGCTCTTGCTGTGGAGTTCAGGCTGGGCTTGAACTCATCATGTAGCCCAGGCTGGCCTCAAACTAACAATCCTCCTGCCTCAGCCTCTTTGTAATCCCAGGCACACAAAACCATACCTGGCCCATTTTATATTTTCATTGAATATTTATTAATCACTTTCTATGTCAAGAGTTAAAGATAGTAAGGTAAATTAAAAGGGCTCTTTATCTTGAGGACAGTCTTGGGTCACACCACAGAAATAATCAAGGCAGCCTGAGGCCTCTCCCCCAAGGGACTTTCAACTCCTCAGAAATTTTTGCAGAGGTAATACTGCAGTTTCTTTTAACTTAAGTAATTACATAGCTTTGCATTCCTGAGGGGGCCAACCGATCTGTCACTACCATTTATTGAAAATTCTTTTTCCTAACCGAAATTTTTTTGCCAAAAAAAACTTAGTAGTAGTACAGTAGGAGTCATTCAAGCAAAATTCTACTATATTGGAATATACCATGACTTCCTTGATAAAAACTGCCTCTCCCCTCCTGTGAAGCATATCTAAAAGAAATGGATCCTAAATATTTGTGTGGTAGCTGAAGGAGAGAGCTGAATGTGCCAGGCATGTTGGTACATGCTTATCATCCCAGCACTCTAGGAGGCTGATACAGGAGGACAAGTGCAAGCCTAGCTTGGGCAACCTAATGACTTAGAGACCCTGTCTCAAAATAAAAGATAAAAAATGCTAAGGATGTAGTTTAGTGCAAAGGTCCTGGGGTCAATCCTGAGTACAGACAGACAGACACACACAGGTATGGGGCCACCTTTGCCTGCACTGTGCCATTTAACTGGATATGGAAGTTGTCACTGGAAAGCCAGGAGCCATGATGTCATTCCTTTTTCACCCAGGCGGTTTTCCTTCCCATAAGTACATTTTAATCATCACGGGAAATGACTGAGATTCAGGTTGTACATAGTAAGACAGAGATGAAGCCATAATGGAAAAAGAATCATCATTTGTAAAATTTGGAAAATGCAACATGAGATTCCTGTGTGCTTTAGAGACAGAAATTAACACACATAAATGGAAAGAAGTCACACAGCATCTGCTTTTCGTTAGCAAACACAGTCTAAGCAAGGGGCAGTGGAGACTGAGTTAACTGAAGCCTCCTAACAGAAATCTCCGCATCCAGATGCTTGGGTCAACTAAGCAGTTCTGAGAAGCTCTTGAAAAATACACAATGCCAATAAAATACCCAAGTGATATCCATGAAACCTAGTCAGAACTAAGATCATTTCAGAATGAAGGCTGTTTTTAAAAGTTCCAATGTCATCTAACGCATGTTCCTGTGTAAATCTTCCACTTCCAGTTCCCACATGCTTTCGTGGCTGGGATTATTGGAAAGCTCTGTGATCTTCACAGCCTGAAGGCGTGGCCCCGGGATACAGGCCTGCATCACCCCCCTCACCATCCTGCACTGTCCTGGGACCAGGCATGGCCACCCACTTGGCACCCGCTCAGGTCCCGCAGCCGTGCCTCACCACCGCCTGCCACCACCATGGTGCCCGGCACCCAAGGCACCATCCACATCTGCTCCGCCAGCACAGCGGTGAAAACGTGGCAGCCACAGCAGCCGCCAGTGCCACTTTCCCAGCCCAAATCCTGATTTGAAAGTATTATGTCTTCAAAACCAGAGAGGCAGCCCCTCTTCATTCTTCTTTCAGCATTTGTAAGGGCAGGAGCTCTGAAACCAGCTATGCCCTGATTCTGTCAGCTCTAGTTGGATGAGGTGGGAAAAGCCCCTTAACCTCTCTGGGCTTCACTTTAATCACCTCAAGTGTTAGCCTGCCTCATTTTAACCTTAAAAATATGGTTTCACTGGAATAGTAAATCTATAACTTCATTTTGGGATAACAGACATCTTTATAATGTCACTTGTTCTTCCAGACCCATCTGGGCCAGGACACCTGGCCCGTACCTCACCGCCATTACAATAATGCACTGAAGACTGAGCTGTAAGGTTCTAAAAAAATCTGGTCTGTGTCCCAAGTGTCCGGTTCCATGAAGAACATTTAAGGAAAGATTTTCAATGTTCAATATAAACTATAGATAGTCAAACCCTGTCTCAAAAAGACCAACAAAACAAAACAAAACATAAACTGTAATGCAACTGCGTGGAATCTCCAGAACTAGGAGAATTAATGAGAGAGACCTGGAAGTGCAGTGGATTAACCAACCCCTGGGTTAAGCAGCACAAATGACACCTGTGCTCTCTGCAAAGCCCACAGCTCTGTATCCTTGTTCCTGTCAGGCAGTGCCAGGCACCTGCACTGCTGCGGTATGGACACAACACACCACTATGGCTTTCACTTAGTCCTTTTGTTTTATTCAAATGGCAACACTTAAGTTCCAAGATACAAATGGTACTTATACTCAGTTGTGTTTGATTTAGAAACATTAATTATGCTTTGTTAACAACTTCCAAAACCAATGTAAGTTGCCGTGACTAAAATGTCTCACAGTCCATCTCTGGAGTTTTTCCTCTAGTATGCTAAAAGTACTCCAATTTTCACTCTACAAAAAGGAAAATGATGCTGTCAGAGAAAGATAATGAATAAAGTTATAACATGAAAGGCTTCATGAGGAAAACCTGAGCCATTACTAGGGACCGTAAAGTCTGTATCTGTTCCAAGATTACAAATGCAATTGTGGTTCTACTCCAGCTATAAATAGGTAGTTTTCATCTCATTCATTATTAACTAGCATAGTCCAACTTCCAACAGGATTTAGAACTTGTTAATAGTTTAAGATTTGTTTCCCAAGAAAAACTGGGTAAAACAAATCTCAAGACTCCAGAAGCCAAAAAACTGGAAACAAATACTAATATAATACTCTGATATTAAAAATTTCAAATGAGTCTGAAATGAATAATACAGAAATTTGTGTTATTATGGAAGGAAAGGTAAAAATGCTTAAAATATCCAAATAGTTTAATATTTATGGAATCAAATGATAAAATGTTCACTTGATAAGTCAATCCCCAATCTTTAATTTTGCTATATAACATTAATAATATGTGAGTGGGAGCACATTCCCTTTGGCTGAAAGCAGCAGATTTTCTTTAGTGTTCTATGAAGTCAAAGAATTAGATGTCTAGCACTGAACAACAAAACAAAAAAACAAAGCTCTGTACTTTTACAAAGTGTCAAAAATCTTCAAAAATAGTTTATGGGATTTTCCCATGACATTCTAAACTATTTGGAAACAACCTGGTCCAATTTTTAAGATGAATAAAAGTCTAGTATTTTTGGGAAATTAATGTGGATAGAAAATAGGTACAGAATGGTATCTTAGGCCAGGTGTGGTGGTGCACACCTATAATACCAGCACTCAGAAGGCTAGGCAAAAAGATCACTATCAGTCTGAGGCCAACCGAGGCTATAACGTGAGCTCAAGGCCATTCTGCTCTGCATAGTGAAACCCTGCCCCCCCGCCCCCGCCAAAAAGAATGGTATCCCAATGTTCAATTGAAACGATTTTATTTTCCCATTTGTAGAGTAACATTATTGTAAAATCCAGTTATTATAACACCTGCATTGCTTATAAGAACTCCTAAGAATTTTGTTAAAGCATATTTTTTAAAAAACTGAACCAAAATAATGTACATTTTATCTTTAAACATCATGTCATTAAAGTCCGCATAATGTTCTCTGTATAAATCAATGTGATGTTACAACAGTATACATGATCTGATTCGTATCCTAAAGGCTTCTGACCATGTATAGATATCCCAGATCGTCTCAATGCCTTTAATGTCAGACTGTAGAAACAGTTACGATCCTAAACAAGAGCAGGAGGAGCTTTATATACAGGACGGGCGTTGGAGCGCTTAGCTGTTTGCAGCGTCTGCTTGGCGAGGCCACCCTTCTTCTTCCACCCCAGAGTCATATTCTTCTTCGGAGGATTCTTTTGCTGGAGCCCTAAACAGGAAAAGCCAGTGTTCGTTTTTTAAATAAAAATTGGAGTAAACATATTTCTAGACTCAAACAATAGAAAATACTGAGAGCATATTTAACAATAAAAAGTATTGGTGAAATATGGAAAACGAACCTACCCAACAGAGTTGCAAGCAGATTTCTCAGCATTTTCCCTAACAGATTTGTTAGGGGATAACTACAACTATCTATTTTTGTAAATAAAGACTTGGTGGAATAAAGACATGTTTGTTCATTTACACAGTGTAAATGAACTTTGTCTCAAAATTACATAGCTGCTTTTTGCACTATGCAGGAAGTTTTGAGTAGCTGCACTAGAGATCCTACGGCCCTAAAGTAATTAGCTTTTTGGGGGGGGCGGGGGGAGTAACTGGGCATCAAACTCTTGACCTTGCGCTTGCCAGGCAGGCGCTTAGGCCACTGAGCTAAATCCCAGGCCTAAGTAATTAGCTCGTTAGGAGAAAGTAGGTTGATTCCTGAACAGGTAAACGAAGGAGTGGGTGTGCTGAATCTGTCGACTGGCAGACAACTACTGAAGAATTATGGAAACAACATTTGGTATTTATGAAAGATACTGAGAAAAATTCGTATATCAATTAAAATCAGTGAAGTTAATTTTAATGTCTTCATTTTTACTACTTTTATGTCACTTTTGATACTTTTTCCTTAGAGGAAAAAAGCGGGAGACTAGTTCTTTTTTTTTTTTGTACCAGGAATCGAACTCACAACCTTGCACTTGCCAGGCAGGTACTTAAGCCACTGAGCTAAATCCCTGGCCTCCTTGGAGACTAGTTCTGAAGATCAGTTTTCACAAACCAACATAAAATATTATTCTGTGAACCAAATTAGACTTTTCTATAGAAAACTCATGCAATTTTTACTTCTCTTACAAATATAAGGGTTACTATGCAATTTTAAAAAAACATTTATTTTACTATGCAATTATTAGAAGCCTACTTAAACAAGGATCTTAAATTTTAGATCTGTTCTGGGTGGAAAATACATTACCGAATGTATCCTGGTTCCTTTTTTCCTTCTACTACTTCTTTGTCAACCTCCACACATATAATATCAGAATTAGGGACTTCAAACATCGGTTCTAATAACAGCTTTTCCTAAAGAGATTTTAAAAAGTAATGAATTAAATGGAAAAGAGATTATAATTTTTTAAAAAGAATATTACAGATCAAACCCAGGCAGGCTCTATCACTAAGTAACATCCAGGCCTTTATTTTTTAATTTTGAGACAAAGTCTTGCTAAATTGCGCAGGCTGGCCTAGATATTATGATCCTTTTGCCTCCCAAGCATTTAGGATTTTAGGTGTGCACCACTGCCCCAGGCACAAAATACTTTGGTCCTATGATTTAGGGTTTTTTTTTTGTACAGGGGATTGAACTCATGACCTCACACTGAACAGGCAGGCACTTTGCACTGGGCTAAATCCCTAACCATAATACTTTTATTCTATAGGCCAAGTAAATCCATTCACTCAAGAAATATGAAGTCTCTATAACTGAAAATTGAAGTAGATGAAAATTCCTCATAGTCTTTGTATCTCAATAGCGTCTAACTAAATTCAGCGAAGTTATTTTATAAACAAACTATCAGTTTGGATTCTACTTATTTAGGCCAATATGCATATACAAAAGCCTACAGTGACGATGCATATCTGTAATCCCAACACTGGGAGACTGTGGCAGGAATATGGCCAGTACAAGGACAATCTGGGCTACACAGCAAGACCCTATCTTTAAAAAAAAAAAAAAAGACTATTTAGTGGCACTTTTGAATTATTCTATGACTAAAGGACTGTTCAACTGCCATTCCTTAGTTTGAAACAGTAATCCTAAATGACCTTTACCAAGGTCTTCAATGTCAAACTATGACTTAAAATGAACACTTGTCTCAAATGCTACAGTAGATCTAAAATTATTCACTATAGAAAACTAGCTTTGCTTCAGATAAGGGACGAGATATACCCTCTCTAAAGAAAAATGATTACATCAAATTTAACTTAAATGTCAGCTATTATTACTTCCTCTAGTTTGCATGCTTATAAATATGGTCTGCATGTTTACACATTCTAGGCTCTCATGAGAGTATAACCTCACGTAGTTCCAATCAGAAACCTATTGAGATGAACAAAATGACAGTAGTGAAATTCTTACAAGACAATAGAAACATGGGGTTGCTTTAGGAGCAGGTAAATAAATAAATAGTAATTCACTGTACAGCCAGACCTGGGAAATAGAGGACATAAAGAGAGTGGGCAGTAGCAGGAAAATAAGCCTATGTCCCTAAGATCTGCAACAAAATTAAAAAGTGACTTTATATCATACTGAGAACAGAGGGGTAAAATGCCACAGTATCTATAATTTACTTTCAAACAAACAAATAAAAATGAGGATTTCTATAGGTCTAAGACAGGGCTCTGGGCTTAGTCAGAATTCTATGTAGAGGCCAAGCATGGCAGTGCCCACTTATAATCCCAGCTACCGAAGAGGCTGAGAAAGGACTGCCACGTCAACGCCACCCTGGGTAATTCACCAAGACTTGTCAAAATAAAATTTTTACAGGGTTTTGGGTTTATTTCTGTAGCAGGAATCTGTCTAGCACATATGATGCCGAGTTCAACTCCTAGTACTGCAAAAAACAAAAGCCCATGTAGAATCTCTTCAGATTCTTCCCATGATCCTGATTTTCTGTCAGAATGCACAAATGTCTTCTGATGCAAACACCTTCCAGTTCCTTTTTCCCTTTTTAGGTAGTACTAGGGATCAAACCCAAGGCATTGCACATGCCAGATACATGCTCAGCTCGGAGCTAAATCTCTTTTGTTTCTGTGCTTTTGGTACTGGGAATTGAACCCATGTTCTCACAGGCAAATAGCATATGCTTAACCACTGAGCCACACCCCAAACAAAAAGTATCTTTGAAACAAAACAAAATCTACTTACTGTTACTCTTCCCCACACCCCATACATTCACCAAACACACACACACACACACACACACACACACACACACACACACACGCTGATTCTCTAAATAGATTTCCCAAAGAAACATGGACCTTTAATATTGTCAAAACTGAGACCAAGAAATAATCCAGTAGTTTTCAGAAAAATGCTAACTTACCATAATGGACCGAAGGCCTCGGGCACCTGTTTTCCGTTCTAGCGCCAATCGAGCTATGGCTTTTAAAGCATCCTCAGTAACATTCAGTTCACACTACAAATAGATTAAAAATAAATGAGAACTTCCCTAATCCTTGATATTTTCCTAATATAATCATACAGCATTTAACACACTTCCACTGGCTTGAACTACAAATGGTTCCCACTTGACTCTCCCATCAGGCAGCCGGTACCAGCCACTGGGCCTGCCACCTAATGAGACAGTCATGCATGTACCACTGCTGGTTTGGAGCAGCCTGGTGGTGAAACATGGGAATTATGGCCTTACTGTTAACATGCTAATCTATTAACTATCTATCGGCCTTACTAGTTGCCTTAGAATTAAAAACTATGGAACTAGATGGAAGAAGTGTCCTGACTTCACAGGTATGCTCCAGGGACTGAGTAAACTTATTTACTGAAGCTCAAAAACATGGGCAAAGTTGGCATCTGAATGTTTTAACTATCTTTTCCAGACTAGAACCATGGTGGCAAACCAATGGCATACGTGGCACAGTGGGCATGTACAGCCCTCTTTGTTATGCTGCTACAAGCTGCAGGAGCTATTATTTCTAAACTAAAACCTAAGCACTCTGCAGTAAGTAAGTGGATTTTGGGCACTCAGTCACTAAAGGGTTCTCCATCGCAGGACTAGGGTATCACTTGGATTTAATTACTAGGGGAGGGGAAAATATATATATATATACACACATGCATATATTAATGCATATATTATTTCTTCCAGCTTCTCATACTAGTGAGACAACACATAATGTCTACACATGCAAGTGTGATTTATTTATTTACATATGGTCTCTAGTTGCATCCATTTACCTACATATGTCTCAAGCTTATCCTTTATGGTTAAGTAGAACTCCACTGTGATTACTAGAAAATCTTAATTGGAATCCTATAACTTTTTTGCTTATTTTTGGTGCCAGGGATTGAACCTAGGGCCAGCATGTGCTCTACCACTAAGCTACACACCAGGCATATAACTATGTTTTAAGAGTGTTACTAACATTCTCCCTCTGTACTACAAAGGTACACTTTCAGATGAGCCTGTCTAAATTACAAACTGCAAAACAGGAGTCTAACAGTGACGTAATTATTTCTCATGGTGTTTTAGAACCTTGTCTTTTAAGAAATACTTGTTTCTGCCAATTAAACTACAATGCTGCCAGTATTATGAAATCACAAGTTTGTTGTTAATACTTGAAGAGCTTTTCTAGATTGACATGGATTTCCCAGGACTTTTTCAACATTTACTGAGCCCCTATATACAGTGCAGTGCATGCACATGGAACACTAAGGGATCACCAATGTGACAGCATCTCTAAGAGTAAGGGATCACAGCAGGATTTGAAGCAGAGAATAAAAAATTAGCCTGTATTTATTCACTTGATCAATATTAAAAACTTAGTATTTATCTGCAGGGTACCATGCTAAATAATTGTAAGTAACTTCTTCTGGAAGTGGGAGACAGTATTTCACTGGTGGCACTCAGAGAGAGTCTGGAGATGGGGGCAGGGTATGTGTGCCAGGGCCGTGGCCCAATCAGGAGCCAGATTCGTGAGTCACAGCGAAGCATGGTAAAGGGGCTCGATTTTAGGCGGTGACAACGAGACACTGGGTTCAGAAACCTCAACCTTACATTGCTGATTGGGTGTGTCAGCTACAGTGATCTCTGGGTGTCTGCTACAGGGATATAAACGGGCAAGCTACAAAAAGTTTTCTTTGACAAAAGTATACACAGTATGTCACAAAAAAGTGTTTAGAGTAAGTAACAAGGCTCAAGAACAACCTCAAGAGCAACAGCCTTAAGAACAACCTTATATACTTGGCTTAGAGGGGATGAGGTAGGTTAATGACATCATTTCTCCATGTAACCTTGGACTTTATAATGATGATTTTAATTCAGGAAAGACAAAACCAACTCCTGATGTCTAACATGATACAATGTAGTATGTGTCCCTGGATTCCTAGATCCACTTAGTGAGGAATGGGCAGATCTCTTTTTAATCTGTTAGGCTAATTTACTAGGTCGAATTTCACTGGCAAGAAAATAATAAATTACAAAAATAATAATTATGAAAATAATAAATTATGAAAAAGAAGAATCTAACCTTATCCATGCTGAATAAGGCCTGGTACTGAGGAATTACAGCATTCCGGGGCTCGGTTAGTATTTGTACAAGTGTTTTCTCACTCAGGCTATGCAAAGGAACCACCACAGGTAACCGTCCCACAAACTCAGGAATCATGCCAAACTCAATAAGATCTCTGGCTTCCACATGACGCAATAATCGATCTTTTTCTTCAATGTCTTGGTGAGTGTTTGTCTCCCCGCTTCTGTTAGCAAGGTCTGCAGCAGCTGCAGCCCTTCTGCCTTTTCCCAGATTAGATGGTGTTCCAAACCCCAGGTACTGCCAAAGAAATGATGCACATTATAAACAGAATAAAGTTACACTGTATTAAGTACTTTACATGCACATTTCATGTTTTTGCAACAACCCTATAAAGAAAGTTCTGACATAGTCATGTTTTACAAAGGTATAACAGGTTTATGGAGGTTAAATACTGTGACCAAGGTCTTATAGCTCTAAGTGACAAAACCACAATTTCAACCCATAAAAACAAAACTGACACTTTCAAAAGTCAAGTTTAAGTTTAATAAATTATCAACTCTTTAGAGGCTGAGGATTTAGCTCAGTGGCATGAGTACCTGACTTGCAAGTACGTGGTCGCGAGTTCGATCAACGGTACCAAAACAAAACAAAACTGACACTCACAATTTCAACCCATGTCTGTCTGCCTTCAAAACTGAGAACCACTACATAACTGACTCTCATGGAATGAATTCTAGCAGAAACAGGTAAGAACTAGAAAGGGAAGTCTCTTAGAACTCATATAATGACTTTGCAGGGTTTATCCAAGACCTTTGGTCAAGTATGATTTCTAAAAGATGTAACAAGTGTGAAATGAAAACAGAGTAATTTTTCAAAACCAAAATTAATTTTGTAGCACTGTAAAAATAGATAATGCCTATGGAATAAATAGCCTTATAAAAATTATCCACAATTCATGATTTAGGGCTGTATACATCAATCTGTGAATTATAATAATTCACATTTTTATAAGAAACATACAAGGATGACAGAAAATAAGAATGCTAACTTCGTTGAAAAAGGCTAAGTACTTAAAGGTATATGTGGTTTGCTACAGTGAACATAAATGAACTATACTCCAGTTGGTTGTTGAAGATTTGATTTTGTGGGCCAGGGATTTAGGTCAGTGTCTTAAGCACCTGCCTGGCAAGCACAAGGTCGTGAGTTCGATCTCTGGTACCAAAAAAAAAAAAAGTTTTGATTTTGGCATGTCATACAGCTTTCATCAGAAGTACAAGAGGCAGGACATGGTGGTGCACACCCATAACCAGCACTCAGGAGGCTGAGGCAGGTGGATCACCATAAGTTCAAGGCCGGCCTGGGCTACATAGTGAGTTCAAGACTAACCTAACTACAGAGAAAGACTGTCTCAAAAAAATAAAACAAAACAAAGAACAAGAGACGCACATATTATATGAGAACACAGTCTAAACTCTAAACTAAAAAATAGTTTGCATTGCACTGAATGTTTGTGCCTCTCAAAACTTCACAGGAATTCTAACTCTTAATAGTATGGTATGGTTTGCTTTTAGGTATTAGTAATGTAAGTAATGGTACTGAGAGACGAGCTCTTTGGGAAGTGAATAAGTCATAAACCCACAGGATCAGTGCTCTTATGAACAGACCCCAGAGGGATGCCTTGCCTTTCTTGCATAGGCAGTTATAGTGAGAAGATAACTACTTCGAGGATACAGGTCTTCATCAGACGGGGATTTGCTGGTGCCTTGATCTTTGATTTTTCAGGCTCCAGAAATGTAAGACATACATGTTCTTAAGCTACCTAATCTGTGATATTTTATGACAGCAGCCTGAGCAAATTGAGACACTATTCTTCTGATTCCCTAAAGAATAGTGCACAGGGGCAGTCAGTGCATCAGAAAGAACAATATCTCTCTTTCAAGAATTTAAAAATTTAATAAAACTTACTATCTATAGAACAAAAAGTATACACTTTTACTTTATATAAGTAAATACTAATACTTATTATTGTGGCGGTGGAAAAGAAGATCGTGTACTAGGGTGAAGTCCACACTGGGCAAAGTGACTGAGAGAACTTTCACTGAGGAATCACCTGATCATTTAATAACCTAAGTCCTTAAGATGACAAAACAAGGTATTTAGCTCATCTACTATTTTTAAAATGCCCAGGGACTGGGGATGCAGCTCAGCAACACAGCGCCTGCCTGGAAAGCACAAGTGGTGAGCTTGATTCTAGGTACAAAAAAATAAAAAAATAAAATGCCCACACATCAATGCTACTTTGAAATCCTCTAATTTACTTGTCTAAAATTAGAACAACTAGAAATATATTTCTGATGTACTCTAAAATCCAATGACAGGCAGCCAGCAGAAAAGAAGCAAAAACTGAGTATCCAACCTCTAACTTTAAGTGTTCTGAGTAATGCCTCAAAAAAACTTACCTTTTCATTTTTTCTCCTGCTGATGATTCTGTCTAAACCATTGAAAGCACCAGATGCCACAAACAAGACATTTGTTGTATCAACTTGAACTGTTTCTCCACGCAGTTTTCGAGAATTCTTTTCTGGAACATTGACTATTGTGCCTTCTAGAAGTTTTAATAAGCCCTAAATAAAGAATGGATGATTTATAGTGTTATCATATTTAAGTGTAATATTATACGTTAGACAATGGGATTCAATGAGGAAAATAATATGTGGCTGTGGTTATGGTCAATGAGCTTAACTAATGAAAAATCCCACATTCCTACAACTAAGGTGAAAATCGAGTGCCCTTATCACATTTTAATAATTCATAAACTTATCTGAAGTAGTTACAGGACTTCAGATAAACTGTATTCAGGAAGAGTCAATCTAAGAAGTGGTTTTTGACAGTGAAGTCATAACTCTGACATAAAAGACAGAATTACAATATCCAAACATATTCTCACCATTTGAGAATAACTGAAGCTTTATTTTCCACATAAATAAAAATTTTCCACATAAATAAAAATTCTGCTCTGCTTCCTGTGTTGTGTTAAACCTTGAGAATTATCTACATTTTAAGATGCCTTCATAAAAAAAAACATTACTTAAGAGGGAGAACACATTTCTTGAGTACACATGTACTTCTGTACACCCATCAAAAAAGATGAAGTGATTTTCTTCACCCATTAGCTTGCTTCATTAGTTATTGTTAAAGGTTAAGTTGGTTAGCAGATCATTATGATTTTCATTAAGACTCTGCAAGGAATGAAACTTTATTTTATACCTATATTCTAACTAAGTGGAAGGAATAAGATGCATGTCTTTTAGATATTTAATTTTTCCCTTCTTTGAGGGACTTTGAGGAATAAAAACAAAGGTTTTTTTCCTATTCTTCAAAATATTTTTAACTTCCTAAGAAAAGTAATTTGTATTTAAAATCACTAATAACTTTCTGTTAGGATCTGAACTGTTTTAAAATGGTATATGAAGTTTAGGGTGAGAGAAATAAACAAAACAGAATCTAATTGAATGTGAAACCAAACGTACAATATTTGGGAGGTTGATGTATTCCCTTCCTTTTAGTGGGCTTGAACAAAATATTCAACTGCTTACTTGCTGAACGCCTTCTCCACCCACATCGCGTAACTGATGGATGCCTGGCACACTGCCAATCTTATCTACTTCATCCAGAAAGACGATTCCTATAATTTAAGGAGGATTCTATTTATTTATAGTATGAAAAAGATAAACACACGACTGGCTCAACTAGATTACACACACAGCAAAGTCACTCAAGTTTTCATACTAAAAAATACAATGGCTTGATAGTTTAAAATACACAGCTATTGGGGCTGGGGATTTAGCTCAGCGGCATAAGCGCCTGCCTTGCAAAGCAGGCAGTCGTGAGTTCGATGCCTGGTACCGATTAAAAAAAAAAAATACACAGCTATTTCATCATTTCGTGCAATTATTTTAGAATTTGTTCTACAGAACATTCGAGTATGACAAAGGAACGACAGCAGGAATGTACCCCATGTTCTTTATCATAGAAAGTTCAGATACAGTGAGTGTGGAAGCATGAAGTACATGCATGGTTGGTACTAGCAAAATATTAGCTTACTGGTTTCCACGCATGCTCTCTCATAAAGGAATCTGAACAAGAAGAGCGCGAGTCCTTCATGCACACAAGTACACATGATAAAGGAGAAACAGCATCTATGAGATCCTGTGGGTCAGTCAACAGGCTACACTGCTTTTAGACTCATCCATTCTGTACTCTCCTGCCTGGCCCAGGTCCCCACTCATACCCCAACCCCAGCATTAGGAGTCTAGAGGAGAGGGAGAATAAGACGAGCAAGGACAGTATTACAAACCAAACAAAACAGTAACTCAGCCTGTTTTCACTCTGCCATCTTAATGACCATAAGACAAAGCACACTCATGACCCTTTATCAGTATGCTAGGAAGTACCTAACATAGGTACTGTTACAAAATGACAGAATTTTAGCCCTTGATACAAAATAAGAATAATATTATCTTAATAGTAGACTTTTTCCCAATAAGACCAAGTATGAGGACAAACAAGCTACTCTGGCAACATACCTTGCTGTGCTTTTTCTACATTGTAATTGGCATCTTGGAGCAGTTTGGCAATCACAGATTCAATATCTTCACCTACATATCCAGCCTGAGTCAGAGTTGTACAATCACAGATAGCAAATGGGACATCAAGGCATTTAGCTAAAGTTTGTGCCAGTAGGGTTTTACCTACAAACAGAAACAATAACTAAACATTTAGTAAAAATACAATGGGCTACAATTTTTTACAAAAAGGTAAAATAAACTCAAATAGCATATAGTAAAGCTTCTAAATGGTACATTTTTTTCTCTGTCATTCAGATCTGTTTGCATCCCACTTGTTATTCCTTTCAGGAAGTTAGGGATTGGCCTGAAGGGCAATGCCAATGTTTCAAAATCAGCTTGAACCCTAAACAGGAATAGTGACAACATATCTAGAAGAAATCCTTAGATTTTCTTAAGAGTTGAAATCCCCCAATCACAACACACAAGACAGAAAATAACTGATATTCTCATTTTTAAAAATGAGGCATAAGGGCTGGGGATTTGACTCAGAGGCGTAAGTGCCTGCCTTGCAAGCGCACGGTCAGTCGTGAGTTCAATCCCCGGTACCAATAAAAAAAAAAATAAATAAATAAAATGAGGTATAAAAATTTCCTAAGAAGTTACTAACCTGACCCAGTTGGTCCAAGTAGCAAAATATTACTTTTTTCAAGTTTTATGTCATCATGGGAAGAATCCAATACTTCACCTCCTCGCTTTTCCTGAGGTATTTGCTGGTTTACTTGTTGCTGCACTGATGCTCCTAAAGCATTGCCATGCGGGCTAATTCCAGCAATCTGAAGCAGTTCTGAAAAAATGCCAAGGGAATTATTAGAGCTGCACTTGAATTTACTTGGAAAAAATGCCCCATAGATGCTAAAACAAAGCATCTATTTAGAAAAATGTAAGTATTTCAACATTATGTCTTATCTAAAGAGGAAGAAAACTTCAAACGGTCTAGTGAAAATGTACAACACACATGCTTTTTTCAAGGAACCTCAAGAAAAGGATTCTTTTCACTCTCATTTATGTGAACGTGTAAGAACTGTCTTCACACAAGGAAAGCAGTCTAATGGAAGGAGAACAGTGTCAGGAGTTAGGTCTGAGGGTTATGGCCTTTTTTGTCTCTAAAAAGCTAAATGATCTTGGGCAAATCATACAGACTTTATGATTCTGTTTCACACTCTGTAAAACAGCAATAATACCTGGTATCAGCTTCAAACACATGGTTGGAAGGTGCAAGAAAAAAAATTGATCTGGGGCACTTTTTTTTTCCTTTTCTTTTTGAGACAGGTTTCCTGTGCATTTCTGACTGGCCTTGAAATCACTTTGTGCCCCAGGCTGGTTTCAAACTCACAGAAATCCTCCTGCCTAAACCTCCTGAGTGCTGGGATTATAGCTATTCACCAGCACCCAGCTAATTCAGAGGTTCTCTAAAGATTAGACCAAAGGAATTTTTTTTCAGTACCAATGAAAAGAAGTAGGAGTGTCAAAAAAATTAAAAAACAATGTGCTGAGAATTAGGGAACTTAGTTTCAGTGCTCTTGCTTTGTGGTTATTAGGCTATAAAAAGTACTGTAACCGTCCTGGAACTGCTTCCTTACCCAGAGTATGAAAATAATACAGGACCGTCACAGTGTCTTCACATCTAACAGTGATTCAAGTATCAGGCAGGCCAAATGCAGCAAATCTCACTCCTCCTGGTTCCATCTGACTCTCTGATTTTATTGAATTTCAACTGACTCTTTCTAGTTCCTTTAACACAGACACAATGCTTCACTATGTGGACTATTGTTGGTAGGCTATCAGTTTATTGGGTGTGTTCCTACAAAATGAGTACCTGTGACCCTGCATTTGTTTATATCTTCTTCTTCCCCTTTCCCTCCATGGTACTGAAGGTTAAATCCAGTGAATTACAGTGAGCTACATCTCTAGCTCTCTCGGTTTTTTTGTTTTGTTTTGTTTTGTTTTGTTTTGTTTGTTGTTTGTTTGTTTTTTGCAACAAGGTCTCACCAACTTACTAAGTTTGCCCAGGCTGGGTTCCAACTTGGGATCCTCCAGTCTCAGCCTCCTAGAATGAAGTAATTACAGGCTTTTCTCTGGCTACTTGGTTTGTTTCTAAGTCTTATTTTTAGGTTGTTTCTAAGAAACGAGTCAAGAATTTAAGTACTTTTCAATGTTTTGTTTAGTTTCCACCCCCTGGCAGTACTGGAGACTGAGCCCACTGTCTTTGTACTCAGCTACCTCCTCCATCTTTTAATTTTTATTTTGAAACAAGGTCAAGTCACTAAATTGCTCAAGCTGTGTCCAAAATTGTGATGCTCCTGTCTCAGTCTCCCAGAATGCTGGGATTACAGTCATGTGCCACCAAACATAGCTACAGAACATTATTTTAATTAAAACAATAGAAATATAGTTCAGCACATACTTATGACGATCCCATCTACCTGGCTGTAACTTTCAAACCATCTTCCTACTTAAGGTAAAGGGTTATTTCAGCCATCGTAAGAGGTTTAGTAAACATTTGAATTTTAGTTGTATAACATTTGAGAGTTAATGATTAGTGTATAATTCACCATGTTAGGTCTCATTAGAAACCAAATCAGGCAACAAAATCTGGTCTCTTATATGAGTTCAATTAAGTTGTCACGAACATACTGCAGTTTGTTTTTGTTTTTGTTTTAATTTCAGCAAAATCTAATGCAGTATTGGGACAATACAGGAAGGATCCTGGCTTTAGTTTGGCTCTGCCCAATGGGGGAAAAAAGACTTAAATAATTTCAACAAAATTAAGAGAAATATACTAATTATAATGGGACCATGAGATAAATGTACAAGTATTTAATTGACTCAATAGTTGCAGTATACTTTTTAAAATTTTTTTATCGGTAACAGGGATCGAACTCATGACCATGTGCTTGTAAGGCAGGTGTTTATGCCACTGAGCCAAATCTCCAGGCCCTAATTGACTCAATAGTTAAAGTTAAAAAGGAATGATTTCAGTGGTATGGACGGTAGCTATCGCTCCATTCTGTCCCCTCTCCTACACATCTTTCACTGTAAGCAGCTCTGTAATGAGGAAATCAGCAAGCAGCCTGGTGCAGTGGTCAGTGGCATGCAGCTTATCGGCTGTATGGCCATGGACGAATTACTTAACATTTCTGCCTTTGGTTATCTCATCTGGAAAATGAGGATGAAGAGAACAGCTGCTTTCTCATAGGCTTGGGGTAGATTAAATGATTATATGTAAATAATACTGAGCACAGTGCCTAACAGCCTTACTAAGTTGTACAGAAGAATGTTCTTATTACCACTGCTTCACTAGTGTTTATTCATATGACATAGTTGTTAAAATCAAGGTAAGGATGTCACCTAGTGCTCAACTTAAACTAAGCTATGTTCCTGTGAAAGAGAAAAAACAAACTGTATCAGTCTAAGAGTTGTACATTGGTCCCTAAGAGGATTTTCAAAGGGATTTAAAAGAGTAATTTTGATTATATGATTTTGGCCTAGTGTCCTAACTTTAGAACCTTTATTAAAATCCTATACAGAATACATAACCTATACATAATGATAAATTATATTTAAGTTTTTGAAGTATTTGTTTTCCAAGTCAATATGATCATAAAGTGTTTTTACCTATGTTCTTAAAAACTGTTACTTGTTAACATTTAAGTTACATCAAAACCAACCAAATAAATAAATTACACTGGCCCTGAAGCAAGGCCAGCAGATTGCTGTAGATGCTGGTTTCAAACAGGAGCCTAAACAGAATTCTTTCTGTGGTCTGTTGGCCATTTCAGACCTTTGGAAATGGAATGGTCAATTCATCAGAAAGAAATAGCAGTTGAGTATGGCGGACTTTGGAGGGCCTGCAGGGGAGGGACCCTGGTGCATCAGGACCTGCACTGCGCAGTTGACTCGGGGTGCCAGGAGAACAAGGAACTCCTCCCCTCTCTGGGTGGCGGCTGAGAGTATAGCAGACTTTCTGCGGCCTGAAGGAGAGAGACCCTGGTGCATTGGGACCTGCACCGTGCAGTTGACTGGGTGGGGAGGGAGGAGAACAAGGAGCACCACCCCTCTCTGGGGGGCAGCTGTGAGTGTGGCCGACTTTCGACAGCCCGAAGGAGAGAGACCCCGGTACATCGGGACCTGCACTGTGCAGTTGACTCCAGGTGCCGTGAGAACAAGGAGCTCCTTCCCTATCTGGGGGGTGGATATGAGGCGCGAGCTGAGAATCGAACATCTCATGTCGTCCTGTCCCCTGTCCTGTGTCCTTCCCCCCCTTAGCAAGTGGGAGCCAGTAAACTACACATCTTGTGAAAAGATTGATAT